>DF363224.1:2224-13714 GCA_000787875.1 Solanum virginianum
TTTGACACTTTTAGTGAATCAACTAATAACCATCATGTGGACCCTAAAAAAATGGTTATTGTGCATTAAAAGTATGTGGTTCCTCCAAGAATAAATATTTTGATAAAAGTAAAGACAATGCCATTTATGATTTGATATGCTAGCTCAAATTTGGAAATTTTGCTTATTTGCCAAGAATGGATTTTAAGGGAACAACTTATCCTAATAATCCCAAATATGATTTTGTATCCAAGTTTAAATCCCAAAAATAACTTTTATACATACACTCCATTCTACTCTACTTGTGCCACTATAATTACGTTCACCGATTCCCAGCCCGGTTGTTTGTGCCACTATAATTCCATTCACTGGTTCCCAGGCCTGTTGTTATCGTGCGTATTATGTTATATTATGTACATATGTATATATGTATATTGTAAAGCAGGTTGTATACGGCGGGTTGGTAGCCCATGGACCGGCTTTACTTAGTTTGGCGTCATAAGGAGCTGGGCTTGGGATGTGTTGGCATTTTGACGCGTGAGTGCTGGGCCTCAGTTCGCCCCAGCTCACAAGTGGGTGCTGGGCCTCAGTTCGCCCCGGCTCACTAGTCGGCATGATGTCATTGTGGTATGATACGTGAGTGCTGGCCCTCAGTTCGCCTCAGCTCATCTATCATATGATGTGAGTGCTGGGCCTCAGTTCGCCCCGGCTCATGAGTGATTGCTGGGCCTCAGTTCGCCTCGGGTCACTTATGCTACATATGGGATTTGTGTCGGAGATTTCGGGATTAAACATTCTGGTGTGAGGAAATGAGATGGCGCGAGCTTGGAGGTTGCCATCATTCTAGTCCGGTTGGCATTTACAAGTATTTCTTTGACCCCTTTGACATAAGCTGGAACTATAATTGATAGCTGGAACTATAATTGATACACGCACGAAAATAAAATCCTATGACTATCTTCAGTATGCTATTCTGATAACCACATGTGAACCCTTTGTTTATGTTCAGTTTGATTCACTGATGACTCTAGGTACATCCTATGTCTATGTTCAGTTGTTATTCTGATATTGATATATACTTTCTGCTTTACATGCTCGGTACGTCTTTCGTACTGACCCCCGTATCTTTGGGGGCTGTGTTTCATACCCGCAGGTCCTGACGAGCAGGCTTAGGATCTCCACTGCTGTTTGACGAGCTCCCCTACTCCGGAGCCACCTTGGTACATTTTGCTAATACTTGGTTATTTCAGACATTTGTTTATTTTGGGTATGACGGGTGCCCTATCCCGTCGCTTGCTTCTAGTTCTGTACGTCTGTCTAGAGGTCTGTGGACATTTTGTGATTATGGGTCCTTTAAGTCAGTTCTGTCATTATGTATACATATTTGATATGTAATCTGAGCCACCTGTTGAACACTCTGTACGCACGTTATGTTTATTAGGCAAATAGTAACTAATGCTAGATTCTGATTTGATTATGTTGTCTGGCTGCCCCTATCGGGTATCAGTCACGGCCCCTAGGTTGGGACGTGACAGTAATACAACACACACTTCATCATTTCTAATACTCATCATTGAGGTCATCATCATTAACTTAAACACATGTAAATACTTAGTAAAACATCATATGATATCATTGAAACCATTAATAGCATTAACTATCATAAAATCATCATTAACATGTATATTAACTTGACAGAACATAAATAAAAGGTAAAAGACATTATGTAGGACTTTGTCGGTAAAAGGAGACCCACAAATCAAACTCACATACCTTGCTAAGCTTTAGGAAGAAGGAATTTGCTGTTGAAGAAATGACCCTCGAAATCGTAGCTTCCTTAGCATGTTCTTCTTCTCTATGGAGTATTTCTTTTGCCTTAGAATTTTGAGAATAGGAGATTGAGGGTCCTAGGGCTTTAAGGTCTGATTTAGAGACCTTAGAATCCTGAAAACTACATAGTGTAGGATTAGAATTGGTGAAAATAACCAAACCGCCCTTAATTAAATCTGTCAGAATAAATATATGAAATTTTGACTATGGGCCATGGTAACCACAAATCATAATCCTGTCCATCTTGTTCTCCTATTCCAATCTTTAAAAATTATTTTGTCGACCCAAACCACGAAACCCTTTTCTACGGGCCATCCTTTGACTTATGACCTCTGGTTGGACTCGTAGAATCCTTCAACACTTAGTCAATTTTCATTTACTAGACCTCCTTTATGAAGGGTTTATATGGGTTGTACAATGGTCTACGAATCATACTGTTAATCATAGGTCACCTTCCAAAACTCCAAATTTTCTTCATTTTTGATGCTCTCCACTATGACCCTTTCTACCAACCATCAAACATCCTACGGACTATCATTGGCTACTTGGATTGCCCTATACATGGAAATGTTTTCCCTTTCTTGAAGTCCATTTTTAAGAGGATGACTTATGGGCCATTATCCCACATATGGGCCGTAAATTGTCTTTGTGAATTGACCCTAGGTCATTTTTTAGTCCAACTTTTCTGCACTTCTAAGCTCTTATATTGAGGGTTGTTACAATATCTTTCCCTTGGGAACATTCATCCCTGAATGTACTTAAAGGCAGACTCTAAAGATTTAATTATTAGCTAACAACCCAGTATGCATATAACGACCCAAACTTTGCACGATCTTAAAGGATCTTGGAAAATGGTTTCAAATAGCTTTGGATCAAGGTGATGCTTCATGAAAGCCTTCACGGTCCGTGTAATGCTATATAGACCATGTGGAGCCTCATTGAGGTGGCCCTTGGCCTTGTGTGGGGTGTGAGGGCCTTAATGTGGGGTTTGGGACCAAGGCATACTACACTTGGGCCTCACACGGTCTATGTAAGGCTATATGAACCATGTGGTAGACCGTATGGTAGCCTTGGGCTTGAGAATCCACAGTTTTGAGCCTAAGGCAAGTGCTATGACCCCTCTCATAGACCATTTGGTGTTTAATGGTTCATGAGTCCCTTTCGTATAGGTGCTGGAGTAAATTTTTTTTAATTATTGGATTACTGTCTCGAAACTTCATCATGGAGAATTTTCGTCACGACCCAAACTAGGGCCTAGACATGACATGGCGAATGGAAAACCCAAAAAACCCCCAAATAATCCTCTTAGCATATCATACACACATCCTTGGTCACGAAAGTAAGAATAAACAACAAGAGAAAATAAAAACAAGGAAAATTGGAACTAAGGGAGAGAGTTTAGTACATAAATAGCGTAGATGAGTCAAAACTCAAGCATAATACATAACTTGTCCAACAACACCTCTAGACATAGAACTTAGCGGGGGTTAAGACAAGCAACTGGGCTCACCCTCATAATCATAAGTTTTCAACATAAGAAGAGTCAATACATAGTATAAATTCAGAGAATTACATCCTCAGAATTGAGGACTCACCAACTTCCTTGAATAGGTATTACTAACCACGCGGAGGAGGATGATAATCAAGTGGAGCTCCAGTTCCTATATGGTAACATCATGTGGGTATAGAGTATGCGTTAGTACGTTTGAATATACTAAGTATGTAGGATGCGATGTAACAAGAGATAGGCGACATAGTCAAAATGCATAATTATAAGCAACAGATAGCATAATAGCAATATGGCATGTATGATCAATGTTTCAGTAAATCATGCTTTGCAAATCATTCAATTTGTATAGATCATAATACATGTGAGGGAAGAGACCTCAACCGACATAGAATAATACCAACCAAGCTACAACTTGGAATCCCGATGATTACCCCTCACCGATAAAGAGGTGGTCTACTTGACAAGGTAAACTATACTTCACCTTCTGGGAGCCGGTCCCATTTCGGAGAAGTAATCTTATTTACAGGAGCCCGTCCCATTTCAAAAAGGATTTCATCAATAACTTCACCTCACGGGGAGCCCGTCCCATTTTGGGAAGAACTTCAAGAGAAAGTGCACTAAATGGATCCACTAGAATTGCAAGGGTATAATATAGTCCTATGGTGGCACATAGTTCAAGGAAAGAGAGCAAGCCCTCCATGCATCGGTGCTAAGCCTAATCCTACGGAATAATTAAAATAATTATAACTTTAGTAATTTATGAGAAACATAGAAATACAACATGAGTAGCTCTTAAACATTCTTGACCTCTAATGGTGAGCCCAACTTCAAAATATAATAATAGATCATCATCAAACATTACCCTTGCATTAACATCGAAAGGCTCATAAGAGTCTATGAGAAATGGCTTAGGTTCATACTTGCATAATTATAGGTAATTTCATGAATTTATAGCATACTTGATAGCCCATATTCATCATGAAGTCACTTGACTTGTAAAACGTGTACATATCTTGAGAATTCTTAACTTGACATTTCATCAAACACTTGGTGGCCTCATATGAGGATATGTTCAAATCATGCAAAATGCAAGAGTATAGATCATGAAATAGTGAAATCAGTGCATCTTAAAATCATGTAAATCAGCGCACCAGCATCATGGTAAAACCTCATCATGGGTAACTTGTAAATCATATCAAAACTTCATAATAGTTCATAGATTTCATAGCTTGAATCATGTACAGTCCCAATAGACAAAGATAAGCTCATAGTATAAGATCAAAATAGATATTCAACATAATCAACAATATTTGACCAAATACCAACATATTTCATGCTCATATTTCATAATAATAGGTACCTATAGAATTACAACTTGAAATTATGCAATTTTTATAAAATAGGAAGATTGGGCTTCATGGGTGAAAGGAACTCATGAATGAAACCCACATACGTTAGACTTTGAATTTCTTAAAATTGAGTTCAGAAAGACTTGAAGCTTGGAATAGGGTCTTGAAATTCACAACTTGCTCTGAGTTTCCTCAAATTCTTATTGGGGTTTGGTAGAGGCTCTTGGTAGAATTTGAGAGTGTATTCCAATTGGGACGTGTGAATTTGATCTTTAGGAGTCTGTTTTAGGTCTATAGGCAGTGTTAAGATAGCATAGAAATCCCCAAAAGACCAATAGAAATAATTAAATTTATAAAATTCCATTAATGAAACGAAATTTGGCAAAAATCCGTATATACCCCTACACAGATAGGTTCTACAAAAATGGACATAACTTCATCATCCGAACTCTAAATAAGGTGAAACCAAGTGCATTGGAAAGATAATTCAAAGAGAATTAATTTGATAGGTCATGGGCCACCCAGTTCTTTATGTAATAAGAGATATACCCCTTTAAAATTGACCCTCCTACCAGTACTTGTGCAAAACTTAGCCAACGAAAATTCCTTGGAACTTGGCTTGATATAGGGGACCCACGATGATCTTTAATGACATGAATAAGCTTGAATTAGATTTGAATGAGAACTTGAAGCTTGAATAAATTTCTTGAGATCCGAAGAAATGAGTTTGGGACACATAAATTTGAGTGAAATATTTAGCTAAGTGTTAGAGAGGATTTTGGGGAATGTCTTGAATGATATGAGATTAAAAATGACTAAGTATAGATATTTTTACACATGAGGAGACTTAGGACCAAGACCCAAAGGCCTTGGACCGAAACAAAAAAACTGGCCAAAAAAATTATACCTCTCCGCGCCCCGGGCACGCTTGGTCACTGGAATTCTCAAACTTTGAAATTTTGAATTTTACTACGGTTGCTCTAAAATCAGGGTTAGACTCATGTCACCACTCAATTTTGCACACTAAACAAGAATATGAAGTCAGATTTTTGATATCACACACGAATTTTGAGATATATAAAAATTACAATTATGGCCATTTACAAGCCACATTTTCAGACACTTTTTGGGGTCATTTCAATATCTCCCCCTTGGGAACATTCGTCCCCGAATATCAAAGAAACATACATAAGAAGAATAATCATGGAGAAATCAGCCCCAACAAAAATGCAACAATACAGTTAAAACACCATTTTCAAAATCTCAACAGAAGTGTCAAATTCATCATGAACTTGTCAACATAAACATGAATACATACAAATGACATAGGGATGAAACAAAAAATTTGAGATCATAAAAAGGACTTAATTTGTTACCATAGCTTGAATAGAATGAAAGAGGTACGGATATTACTTTTCCATGCCAACTCCAGCTCCCCGAGAGACACTTTCGACTTGACAATCCTTCCAAAGGGCCTTAACGAACACTACAACCTTATTAATCAACTCTTCCACCCTTCCATCCAATACCTCCACCGGGACCTTCTCCTAAGCCAACGTATCCTCCACAACACCCACAACCTCAAGAAGTTCCATAGCACTAGAGTCACCAACACATCCCCTCAACCTAGAAGCATGAAGAACCGGACAAACCATATCCATATCCATAGGCAATTCCCATTCGCATGCAACCTCACCAATCCTACTCAATACTCTATAAGGACTCTACAAACCACAAACTCAACTACATTTCTCACCAAACCAGACCACACCCCTTCATGGGTGGGATCTTCCAAATGAACCCAATCATCAACACAAGCACACATGGCCTACCTTAGTATCAAAAGACACCATCTCACCCTTGGGAGAAAACCCCCACTTTATCATCTCTCACCAAGGCCTTCAACTCTAACAAGGTGGGGTCAAGGTCTTGCTTTGCTTTCACCTCATCAACCAAGAAAGATCTAGAACCATTAGCACCTACTACACCACCACAGCCAACCTCTTCCAACCTAACTCCCAATCTAGCCAACCGATGGACCTCTCTAGTCACCTCTTTGCCACCATTAAAACATGCTTGGCTACCCATATATACCCTACTCAAAGCATTCGCCACAACATTAGCCTTACCAGGATGATAATGTACCCTCATATCATAATTCTTAAGGAGCTCTAACCATATTCTTGTTACCGACGATTCACACTTGTCATAATTAGCAAACAACCTCTCATTCCCCAAGACTTACAACACTACCCACAAATAATTCACAAGCTCTAAATAAGAAAATACTCCATCACTAGAGACCACCACAATCATACCAAGGAAGGGTTTAAAACCCTATTCATGAAACCCATAAACATAGCCAGTGCAATAGTCAACCAACCAACCCCACCATGACTCAAAATGCTCACTCCTAGTCCAAAAAGACACTTAGGGATATCACCTACCCTCATCCTCACTTGGGGACAAAATCCAAACTGAAGATCAATCTTAGAAAAATGACTAGCCTATTGTAGTTGACCAAATAGATCATCTATCCTTAACCATAATATTACAACCTTACGGGTTCTACACTCATTGGAAGCATGATATGCATGTAGCCAAACCACCCCAAGAACTCCAACCCATCAAGCCAAGTTCAACCAAGATCACAAGACAAGACTCTATGCAATAAAAACATAGGGCAACCCTTATAGACCTTTCTAGCAACAATACACTCACATGACTATTCAGGACACTCATGAATCTTACTAGCAACAAAGAAGTAATGAAAAAAATAGTGACCCCAGAAACAATCAAAGCATGCACATCAAATCAAAAACCTTTAACATACTGATAATAACTTCGAGTGTGCGGGCTCTCCTCCCTCTTATGTTAGGCATGATCTAGCATAGCAAGAACAATTGTTAGGGGAAAAATCTTACCTTAACTCCTATAGCATGATATAGGGTAAGAAGAAGGAAAATATTTCCTAAAATGACTCATAGCCTCTTATTCATAGTCGTGGCGCGCTTCACAACCATGAATAAGATTCTAATCGATGTGGTGTGTTGGATTCCAAGGACCATTAACAATCTGGTTCTTTGTACCAAGTTTTTCATGACCCAAACTAAGGCCTAGACATGACATGACGAATGGAGAACCCAAAGGAACTCCAAACAAGCCTCTTAGCATATCATACACATATTCTTAGTCGTGGAAGTAAGAATAAATAATAAGAGAAAACATAAATAAGGGAAATTGGGACTAAGGGAGAAAGTTTAGTACTTAAATAACATAGATGAGGCAAAACTCAAGCATAATACACAACTTGTCCAACAACACCTCTAGACTTAGCACTTAGTGGGGCAAAGATAAACAATTGACTCACCCTCATAATCATAAGTTTCCAACATAAGAAAAGTCAATACATAGCATAAATTCAGAGAATTATGTCCTCGGAATGAGGACTCACCAACTTGCTTTAATAGGTATTACTAGACAGGCGGATGATGATGATGATCAAGTGGAGCTCCTATTCCTACATGGTAATATTATGTAGGCATAGAGTATACATTAGTACTTTTGAATGTAGTAAGTGTGTAAGATGCAATGCAACAAGAGATAGGAGACAGTCAAAATGCAAAATGATAAGCAATAGATATCATAATAGCAATATGACATGTATGATTAATGCTTAAGTAAATCATGCTTTGCGAATCATTCAATTTGTATATATCATAATACATAAGTGTGGGAAGAGACCTCAACCGACATAGAATAAGACCAAGTGAGCTATAACTTGGAATCCCAATGATTACCCCTCACTGGTAAAGAGGTGGTCTACATCCCAAGGTAAATGATACTTTACCTTATAGGAGCCCCATTCCATTTCAGAGAAGTAACCTTCCTTACAGGAGCCTGTCCCATTTTGGAAAGAAATTCATGAGTAACTTCACCTTGTGGGAGCCCGTCCTATTTTAGAAAGAACTTCAAGAGAAAGTGCACTAAATGGATCCACTAGAATTGCAAGGGTATAACATAGTATTTTAGTGGATCATAGTTCAAGGAAAGAGAGCAAACCCTCTATACATCAGTGCTAAGCCTAATCCCATGAAATAATTAAAATAATTATAACTTTAATAACTTATGAGAAACATAAAATCACTACACAAGTAGCTCTTAAACATCTTTGACCTCTAATGGTAAGCCCAACTTCAAAACATAAGAATAGATCATCTTCAAACATTACCTTTGCATTAACATCAAAAGGCTCATAAGAGGTGTAATCTTTAAAAAAGGGCTTAGCTTCATACTTGCATAATCATAGGTAATTGCATGAATTCATAACATACTTGATAGCCCATATTCATCATGAAGTCACTTGACTTGTAAAACATGTACATATATTGAGAATTCTTAACTTAACATTTCATCAAACACTTGTTGGTCACATATGAGGACATGTTCAAATCATGCAAAATGCAAGAGTATAGATTATGAAATAGTAAAATCAATGCATCTTAAGATCATGTAAATTAGCACACCAATATCATGGTAAAACTCCATCATGGGTAACTTGTAAATCATATCAAAACATTATAATAGTTCATAGATTTCATAGCTTGAATCATGTATAGTCTCAATAGACAAAGATTAGCTCATAATATAAGCTCAAAATAGATATTTATGCATAATTAATAATATTTGACAAAATCCTAAAATATGTCATGCTCATATTTCATAATAATATGTACCCATAAGAATTACAACTTTAAATTATGTAATTTTGATAAAATAGGAAGATTGGGCTTTATGGGTGAAAGGAACTCATGAATGAAACCCACATGCCTTAGACCTTAAATTTCTTGAAATTGTGTTGAGAAAGACTTGAAGCTTGGAATGGGCTCTTGCAATCCACAACTTGTTCTTGAGTTTCGGTTTGGTAGAGGCTTTTGGGAGAATTTGAGAGTGTATTCCAATTGGGAGGAGTGAATTTGATCTTTACGATTAGGGTTTAGGTCTATAGGAAGTGTAAAAATAGCATAGAAATCCCCAGAAGACCAATAGAAATAATTAAATTTATGAAATGCCATTAATGAAACAGAATTTGGCAAAAATCCGTATATACCCCTGCACACATGGGTTATATGAAAAAGGGTATAACTTCTTCGTTCAAAATCTAAATAAGGTAAAACTAAGTGATTTGGAAAGCTAATTCAAAGAGCTTTAATTTGGTAGGTCGTGGGACATCTAGTTCTTTGTGTGCTAAGAGATATGCCTCTTTAAAGTTGACCCTCCTACCGATACTTGTGCAAAACTTAGCCAATGAAAATTCCTTTGAACTTGACTTGATGTAGGGGACCCACGATGGTCTTTAATGACATGAATAAGGTTGACATAGATTTAAACAAGAGCTTGAAGCTTGAATTAATTTCTTGGTATCCGCAATGAGTTTGGGTGAAATATTTGGCTAAGTGTTACGAGGGTTTTAGGGAATGTCTTGAATGATATGAGATTAAAAAGACTAATTATAGGGGTTTATAAATATGGGGAGACTTAGGGCCAAGATATAAAGGCCTTGGACTATAACAAGAAAACTGGCCAAAATAATTACACCTCTCCGCGCCCCTGGCGTGTCGCGCCTGGGGCATGCTTGGTCACTAGAATTTGCAAACTTTGAAATTTCAAATTTCAAAGAAATGTACATAAGAAGAGTAATCATGTAGAAATCAGCCCCAACAAGAATGCAGTAGTACATTTAAAACACCATTTTAAACATCTCAACATAAGTGTCAAATTTATCATGAACTTGTCAACATAAACATGAATGCATGCAAATAATATAGGGCTGAAACATAATATTTGAGATTATAAAAATGAATTGATTTATTATCATAGCTTGAATAAAGTGAAAGAGGTACGGATATTACTTTTCCATGCCCGCTCCGGCTCCCCTAGAGACACTTTCGACTTGACGATCCTTCCAAAGGGCCTTGACGAACACTAAATCCTTATTAATAAAATATTCCACCCTTCCATCCAATACCTCCACTGGGACCTTCTCTTAAGCCAACGTATCCTCTATAACACCCACAACCTCAAGGAGTTCCATAGTACTAGAGTCACTAACACATCCCCTCAACCTAGAAGCATGAATGTGGATTTTACTTATGGATTTACTTGAATTTCATATTGAATGGTTGATTTAAGATTGAATCTATATTGCCCATTGCTATTCACATATCATTCATGGCATATGTATTCATGTAAATTAGATTTTACGAAAAATATGAAGTGGGTTAATCCCTTATGTGTTATGAAAATGAATTGGTCAATTAAGCTCACTCTTATGGTTATGACAAGAATTTGATTACATAAATATCTATGATACTGACTCTTTGAGAATTTTGTCTTTACACCTCATGTGATAATGTGAATGAGCTATTCCTATGCATGAAAAGTATGATATGAAATGTGATTTGGCATTTGAGCCCAAGTATGAGTTATTACGAATGATGTTTTGTTTGTAAGCCCAAGTGTGCATTGAAATGATTTGTTAAGACTTGAATCTCTTTTGAAATCATGTATACATATATATATATTCTTGTGGGATAATTTAGCACCGATAGATTGGGGGTGTTAGGGCTATCCCTAAGGGTCCATATGTTTATGAAAATCCTATCCAAAATGGGGGTGTCCGTAAGGAAGGTAATTTTACAAAATGGGGTCCTCGTAAAGTGAAGTATGGTTACCTTTGGCAAGTAAACCACCTCCTTACCAATGTGGTATTATATCAGGATTCCAAGTAATAACTAGCATGGTCTTACATATGTCGATTCA
>DF363224.1:13770-48198 GCA_000787875.1 Solanum virginianum
GCATGGTCTTACATATGTCGATTCAGATCGCATCCCCACTATATATGAGCATTATGGCCTTTCATGCATAATGGACTTCATGGCATATTGTTATATTAGTCTTCATTGCTATATATCTCTTTCTATATTATGTACCCTTGTCATCTAACATTGAATGTAGGTTTGATAAGTCATATGCATTGCATGCCTGCATACTTAGTACATTCATTACTAATATATACTTTTCCCTACATGATCTAACCATATAGGAATCGAGGACTACCATCATCCAACGTATGATAGTTAGCTTAGATCTTGAGGTTGCTTGTTGTGGTAAGTCCTATCTTTCGAGGACAAACCATAATTTCTCTACATATGGTGCTTTTATTTATATTAGCTACTTTGAGGGTGAGTTCAAAAAATGTCTTGGCCCTCATCCTATCTTATGAATAGAGGCATTGTTGGATATTTTTAAATTTTTTGTGATTACATGCTAAGTGTTATATTCAGAGATCATGTTTATGGATATGACTATCTATTGGATATCGTTATGTGAATTGGCTATGAGTATGATGATGTGATTATATGTTATGATGTGAAAGATTCTAACTCCCGATTTCCCCCCATAGAGTGAGTCATACTTACCCGCCCCTTAGTCTTTATGTTCTACATATTATGTGAATCCATGTTATTCACTTTCCCTATGACATCCCCACAGTGTGTGTCTTAGTCTCTCGTCCCTTAGAACTATGTGTTTATTATTCTTATATGCTTCCGAACTGATGATGTGAATATGGATACTCTGAGGCTTGTTTGGGGACTCTCAGGTTTCCATTCACCATGTCACTCCCAGACCCTAGGTCTGGGCCATGATAAGTTTGGTATCAGAGCACTAAGGCTGTAAATTATCCTTGGAGTCCAACATGTCGCATCGAGTAGAGTGTTATTCATGAGTGTGAAGTGTACCATGCCTATGAGTGGGAGGCTATGATGGTATTTTAGGAATTGTCTCACTTCTTCATGTCTCATGTTGTACTTTAGACCGAATGTTATGGTTTTCTTATCCTAATAACGTCCTTGCTACATTACAGAAGATGCCTCCATATAATGCTTCCCTACCAAGATCGGCCTCAGCTTGTGAGGACCAAGTTCCTCAAGGGCCTATGGAAGAGCCTCTCTAATGGTGAATTTCATACGATGTTTGTTATACTTGTATAAGTGGTAACTTCTCATACTAGGCAGGGTAATCTTCCTTGGGATCCTAATCCAGCTTCTAGGGTGAGAGATTTCACCCGGATGAACCCTCCAGAGTTCTATGGGTCGAAGGCTAATGAGGGTGCTTAAGAGTTCATTGTTAAACTTACTAAGGTGTTGGCTCATGTGGGAGTTACTTTTAAGGAGAGTGCTAAGTTGGATGCGTATCAGTTGAAAGAGATGTCTCAAGTGCAGTACACTCAATAGTTCATGGAGAGAGTTTGTGGGAATGCTATTAATTGCAAAGAGATCAAGTTTGCATTTCCGGATCATTTCTTGCCACTTGAACTTAAGGAAGCTAAGATGACCGAATTCATCAACCTTCAAATAGGGTGCTATGAGTGTGAGGGACTGTGCCCTTAAGTTCACTAAGCTTTCCATATATGCTTCTATGCTTATGGCTGGCCCCCGTGCAAGAATGCACAAGTTCATTTTTGGTATCTCTAACTTGGTTGTAAAGGAATATCATATGGCTATGTTTATTCGGGACATGGACATCTCCAGGCTCATGACATATGTTGAACAGATTGAGGGAGAAAAGCTTAAGGAGAAGAAGGTGCATGATTCTAAGAGGGCCTGTTATGATGGTGGGTTCTAACTTAAAGAGTGGTGGTTATGGTCGCTTCTAATAGGGCCAAGGTTCTAATGATTGGGTTGTTAATGTTAGGGTGCTTCTCCCTAAGGCATAGGTTGGAGGTTGGCCAATGCCTTCCCCATGAGCTACTTGTGGGAAGAATCACTTAGGTACTTGTTGAAAGAATCTGGGTGCATACTTTGGGTGTGGTGATAAGAACTACAAGATTTTTAATTGTCTAGGATTTCTCAGAGGGGTCAAGGTAAAGTGGATCAAGGTGCTTAAGTCTAGCAAAGAGCTCCACAAGGTGATGCCTCGAGAAACAATAGGTTCTATGCTCTTTATACTTGTCAGGAAGTGGAGTAAAATCCACCTGTTGTGATTGGTATGTTAAAAATCTTTGATTTTGATGCTTATGCTTTGATTGATCCGGGTGCCAATTATCTTTTGTGACTTCTCTGTTGGCTGTTAAGTTTGCTTTGAGTCCCAAAATTCTAAGGGAGCCCTTTTCATTTTATACTCCCGTAGGTGAATCTATTGTTGCTCATAGAGTCTATTGGGGTTGTTTTGTTTCCGTATTGCATAAGGTATTACCATGTGATCTTGTGAAACTTGAGATGTTTGATTTTGAGGTTATTCTCGAGGTGAATTATTTGCATGCCTCATATGTATTTATAGATTATAGAACCCAGAAAGTCAAGTTCTAATTTTTGGATGAGCCTATTCTATAATGGAAGGGTCGTGACTCCACTATTACAGGTCAGTTTATTTCCTACCTTAAGACCCAAAATATAATCTCGAAGGTTTGTAGCATTATATTATGAGGGTCAAAGATGTGAAATTTAAGTCACCTACTCTTGAAGTAGTCCCGGTGGTGAAAGAGTTTTCGAATGTGTTTCCCAACGACTTGTCCAGTATTCCTCTCGAAAGGAATATAGACTTTGGCATAGATCTTCTCCCAGATACTTAACCTATCTCTATTCCTCCTTATCATATGACATCAGTTGAGTTCAAGGATCAATTGAAGGATTTGTTGGAGAAGGGCTTTATTAGGCCAAGCTTCGGTGTTATTTGTAAAATAAAAGATGGGTCTCTTTTGATGAAGGCTGTAAATTATCCTTAATTGAAGGCCTTGGTAAGGGAGGGCAAGATGGAGGTTTTCTCCCAAGGGGGAGATGGTGCCCCTAAGTACCAAGGTAGGTTGTATGCACCGTGTAGGTATTCGTTGCCAAGTATTGATGACTTGTTTGATCAACTTCAAGGGGCTACCCATTTCTCAAAGATTGACCTCCATTTCAGTTATCAAAAGTTGAACGTTAGGGAGTGTGACATTCCCAAGATGGATTTTTGGACTAGGTATGGGTATTTTAAATTTGTGGTGATGTAGTTTGGATTGACTAATGCTTTGGTTATGTTTATGGATCTTATGAATCGAATGTTCAATCCTTTCCTTGATAGTTTTGTGGTTGTCTTCATTGATGATATCCTTATTTATTCCCTAAGTGAGTGGGAGCATATGGATCACTTGCGGTTGGTTCTTCAGACTTTGAGGGAGAGAAAGTTGTATGCTAAGTTTAGAAAATGTGAATTTTGGTTAGGTGAGTAGCCTTTCTTGGTTATGTGGTGTCCGGTGATGTTACTAAGGTCGACCTAAAGAAAATTGAGGCCGTGAAGAATTGGCCTAGACCATTGACTCCTTCAGATATTCAAATTATTCTTAGGTTGGCTTGTTATTATAGATGGTTTGTTGAAGGGTTCTCATCTATTGCATCTCTTTTAACCAAGTTGACGCAAAAAAGGCCAAGTTTGTATGGTCAGATGAATGTGAGAAGAGTTTTCAAACTTTGAAGGAATGGCTTACATAAGCTCCTATTTTGAGTTTACCAGATGGCTTAGATGGGTTTATGGTGTTGTGCCCTTAAGTTCACTAAGCTTTCCATATATGCTTCTATGCTTATGGCTGGCCCCCGTGCAAGAATGCACAAGTTCATTTTTGTGTATTATGATGCTTCACAAATTGGGTTGAGTTATGTACTTATGTAACATGTATAAGGTTCTATTCCCCCTTATCGCATAACTTCGGTGGAGTTGAAGGAACAATTGAGGGACTTATTGGAGAAGGGATTTATTAGACCTCGCCGATCACCTTGGGGTGCTCCAGTGTTGTTTATGGAAAAGAGGGATGGGTCACTTAGGATATGTATTGACTACCAACAACTCAATAGGGTCACAATCAAGAATAGGTATCCTCTTCCAAGGATCGATTATTTGTTTGACCAATTGCAAAGGGCTAGCCCTTTCTCCAAGATTAATCTTCGGTCCGGGTATCATCAAGTGAAAGTGAGGGAGTGTGATAATCCCAAGATGGCTTTCTAGACTAGGTATGGGCATTACGAATTTGTGGTGATGTCTTTTGGGCTGACCAATGCACTGGCCATCTTTGTGGACCTAATGAATAGGGTCTTTAAACCCTACCTTGATTCCTTTGTTGTGATCTTCATTGATGACATTTTGATCTATTCTTATGGTACAGAGGAGCATAGGGCTCATTTAAGGGTTATGTTGCAAAGATTGAGGGAGGATAAATTGTATGCTAAACATGAAGAATGTGAATTTTGGTTGAAGGAGGTTGCCTTCCTAGGACATGTGGTGTTGGGGGATAGTATTAAGGTATGTGATCTTGTGAAACTTGAGATGTTTGATTTTGAGGTTATTCTCGAGGTGAATTATTTGCATGCCTCATATGTATTTATAGATTATAGAACCCAGAAAGTCAAGTTCTAATTTTTGGATGAGCCTATTCTATATTAGGAGTTTCTTGGGCCTAGCAGGATATTATCGGAGGTTTTTGAATGGGTTATCTTCTATTGCTTCTCCTATGATAAATTGACTAAAAATAAGGTTAAGTTTGTGTGGATCGATGAATGTGAGAAGAGCTTCTAAACATTGAAAGATAAGCTTGTGTCGGCTTCTATATTGTCACTATCGCATGGAGTTGAGGGCTTTGTTGTGCATTGTGATGCTTCCTAGGTTGGTTTGGGTTGTGTGTTGATGGAAAATAGTAAGATCATAGCCTATGCTTCTAGATAACTCAAAGTGCATGAAAAGAACTAGCCTACCCATGATCTTGAGTTAGTCATCATTATGTTTACATTAAATATTTGACGTCATTACTTATATGGGGTGCATGTTGATGTGTTCACCTATTGTAAGAGCCTCCAAATATGTCTTCACTCAAATAGATCTCAACTTGAGGCAAATGAGATGGTTATAACTTCTTAAGTACAATGATATGAGTGTGCATTATCATCCCGGTAAAGCAAATGTGGTGGCAGATGCTTTGAGTAGGGCATCTATGGGTAGCCTAGCTCATGTTGATGGTGGTGATAAGTAGATGGCTAGGGAGGTGCATCAATTGGCTAGATTGGGAGTTAGGTTAGAAGAGGTTGGTAATGGGGGTATTGTTGTTGTTGATGGTTCTAGGTCTTTCTTGATTAATGAGGTGATAGCAAAACAATATCTTGATCACTCATTGTTGGAATTGAAGGCCTTGGTAAGGGAGGGCAAGATGGAGGTTTTCTCCCAAGGGGGAGATGGTGCCCCTAAGTACCAAGGTAGGTTGTATGCACCGTGTGTTGATTGTTTCATAGAAAAGATCCTTGATAAGGCCCATAACTCTTCTTATTCTATCCACCCCGGTTCAACCAAAATGTATAGAGACTTGAGAGATTTGTATTGGTGGGGAGGCATGAAGAGGGACATTGCCAAATTTATTTTCGGTTGTCATAGTTGTCAACAAGTAAAAGCCGAACATCAAAGTCCAGGGGGCCTAACCCAAGACATTAAGATTCCTACTTGGAAGTGGGAGGTGATTAATGTATATTTTGGGGTTGGATTTCCCAAGACTCGAAAGGGTTTTGATTCCATTTGGGTTGTGGTTGATAGGATGACAAAATTGACCCATCATATCGGATCATGGGGCACAAGTCATTTCACACTTTTGGAGGTCCTTCTAAAGGGGTCTTAGTGCTAAAGTTAAGCTTTCTACGACCTTCCCCCCTCAAACGGATGGCCAAGCTAAAAGAACCATCCAAACCTTTGAGGATATGATTAGAGCATGTGTGTTGGAGCTTAAAGGTAGTTGGGATGATCATCTTCAATTGATTAAGTTTGACTACAACAATAGCTATCATTCTAGCATCAGAATGGCTCCATTTAAGGCTCTCTGTGGGAGACGTTATAGATCACTAGTTGATAGGTTTGAGGTTGGTGAGGTAGCTATGTTGGGACCAGATCTATTTATGAAAGATCTTGAGAAGTTTAGGATGATTAGAGAAAGGTTGAAGAGGGCCCAAAGTCGCCAAAAGTCCTATGCCGATGTGAGGAAAAAGGATCTTGAATTCCAAGTTGGTGATTTGGTTTATTTGGGTGTCACCCATGAAGAGTGTGGTTCGTTTTGGTAAGAAAGGCAAGTTGAGCCAAAGATATGTGGGTCCTTTTAGGGTGATGAGAAGGGTTGGCAAGGTAGCTTATGAGTTAAAATTGCCTAGAGAAATGAATTTGGTTCATCCGGTGTTTCATGTGTCCATGTTGAGGAAATGTGTGGTGATACAAATGCCATTGTTCCTCTTGATGTTGTGGGTGTTGTTGAGGATCATTTGACCTATGAAGAGTTTCCGATTTAGATCTTGGATATGCAGTTGAAGAGATTGAGAAACAAAGAGGTCGCTTCCGTTAAGGTCCTTTGGAGGAATCAACAAGTTGAAAGCGCTACTTGGGAGGCCAAAGCGGACATGTAAAAGTGATATCCTTACCTTTTCTCCTCCACTCAAGTCTAAGGTATTGATCTAAGTCCTTTATATGATCTCAAGTCTTAAGTTCAGCCCCCATGTCATTGATATGTTCATGTTTAAATTGACTAGTTCATGATGATTTTACACTTATGATGAGATTTTGAAATGATGTTTAAGTGCATTGTCGCATTGCTATGTGGGCTAAAATTGTCATGTTTGTGTCTTTCATATCATCTCTTTGACATTCGGGGATGAATTGAAAAGAACTAGCCTACCCATGATCTTGAGTTAGTCATCATTATGTTTACATTAAATATTTGACGTCATTACTTATATGGGGTGCATGTTGATGTGTTCACCTATTGTAAGAGCCTAAAAAAATGCCCAAAAATGTGCCTCAAAAGTGTTCGAAATCATAATTTTCGTATATCTCAAAATTCATGTGGAATATAAAAAATCCGACTTCATATTTTTGTTCAGGGGGTCATTTTGAGTGGAAAATAGGTCTAACCCTGATTTAGGAGCAACTGATTAGCAATTTTGATTTTCCAAAATTTTGATTCTAGAGAGCTTTGCACGCCCTGGCATGACGCGCCAAGGACGCACACTAGTGTAAATTTTGGCCAGTTTTTGTCTTCAGTCCAACTCTTTTAGGTCTTGGGCTTAAGTGTTCCCAAACGTGAAAATGCCTATACTTAACCATTTTTCATCCTCATATCATTCTAAACATTCCCCAATACTTATTCAAACACTTAGCCAATATTTTATTCCTAAGCTCAAGTCTCAAAACCTTCTTTGGATCTAAGGATTTCCTCTCAAGCTTTCAGTCTCCATCTTCAATCTTCATCAAGTTTATCTCCAAAGCTAAGGTATGTGGATTTGTTTCATGCGTTCCTTCCACCTATGATAACCAAGCTCTCATTACTCAATATTGCATGATTTAAAGTTGATTTATTCATGGGTCTTATTCATTATGAAATTTACTACACACTATGTTGGGGTTTATGAAATTGTGACTATTTCACTATGTTTGAAGCTATGAATCTAAGGCCTATTGTGAGAATCGGTGAAGGGTCTTGATGTATATTGTTTGAGGGCATTACCAAGTATCTATTTATGGCTTTACACTGATTTTTCTAGCATGATTTTACTCTTGAATTGCATAGTTTTACACTAGCATTACACAACCTCTAAGTGTTTGATAAAATATCTCGTTATAGATTATTTAGGAATTGATGGTCCAATGCATGACTTATGAGTTGAACGATTATATGAAGATGAAATAATGATGGAATGATGATGAAAAGGGATATATGTATATGATGATGAAAGGAGTGTGTGTGTGTGTTTATGAAATTATCTCGATATAGTGTTGGGGATGCCCAAGCCTAGCTCGCAGAGTTGTAGGCTCAGGTAATCTATCGAGGGGTTGGTACCTTGGTCGCCTAGCTCGGGGGTTGGTAGGCCCAGGTAACCTTATTGGAGGTTGGTACCCATCAACCTTGATGGGGGGTTTGTACTCTGTCAACCTTGATGGGAGGTTTGTACTCTATCAACCTCATAAAGGGGTTCGTACCTCATGCACCTATCCAAGGGGGTGGTAGGCCTTGGGTCGCACTATAATCGTTACTCTTTACACTTGTATTATGATCTATATAAGTATGGTTTTACTTCAAGCATCATTCATTCATGCCATATTGTTAGTATGCTATTCATTGCTTATGATTATGTATTTTGTCTATGATGCATACCTTTTGTTGCATTTCATCCTACATACTTAGTACGTTCAAAAGTACTAACACATACTCTATGGCTACGTGATGTCATCATGTAGGAACCGATGTACCGCTTAATCATCCTCCTCCTCCGTGTGGCTAGTACGACTTCCATCAAGCTTGTTGGTGAGTCCTCCATTCCGTGGACGTTACTTATGATCTCTTTCTATATATTAAGACTTTCTTTTTTTGACTTATGTATTGACTATGAGGGTGAGCCTAGTTGCTTTATCTTGGCGCCTGCTCTTATTTATGTAGTAGAGGTGTTGTTGGACATGATATGTATCTATGATATGAGCCTTGAATCTCTTGTCTCTTGATGTTTATGATGTGGAAGTACACCCTTAGTCCCAATTTACCTTGTTTATGCTTATCGTTTATTTTTATTTTAATTGCTTCCGCGACCAAGGATATGTAATAATATGCTATGAGGCTTGTTTGGGGTTCCTTCGAGTTCACCATTTGTCGGTGACGGCTTGGGTCATGACACTAGCCATGTGGAGGAGGATAATCAAAAGGAGCTTCAGTCCCAACATGGTAATATCATGTAGGCATAGAGTATACGTTAGTACTTGGAATGCTCTAAGTATGCGGGGTGCAGTGCATCAAAGACATAAGCCATATTTTTCAAAATGCATAATCATAATCAATAGATATATAATCTCAATATGAGATGCATGATCAATGCTTGTAATAAAACATGCTTGTAAAATATTTATATTGCATAATATACCATATATATGTGAGAAGAGACCTCAACTGGCATAGACCAAGTAGCGAACTTGGAAACCAAGGCATTACACCCCCTCGGTACAGGTGACCGAGCATGACACCCCCCGATGAAGTGTGGTCTACTTGCCAAGGCAAACCAAACATGATAACATGAACTTGATGGATCCACTAGTATAGCAAGGGCATAATATATAATCCTATGGTGGCACATAGTTTAGAGACTGAAGACTTTATATAAGGACCCCTTGAGTCGAGCCCCCATCTTAAGTCTCAATCGATGCTAACTTTAATCCTATGGAATACTTGAAATAATCATAACTTGTAAGAAACATGATAACTTGACATGAGTATCTCATAAACATGCTTGATCTCTACTAGTGAGCCTAACTTGAACATGAGATAATCATATATGATCCCTTGCTTTGACATGAATGGCTCACAAGAGGTAAAAATCTTGAAATAGGGCTCAACTTGATACTTATAAAATCGTAGATACTTTTCAAGAATTCAATACATGCTTGAAAGCCCTTAATCATCATGAAATCTCTTGACTTGTAAATAATGTAATATATCATCAACAACTTGAGAATTCTTGTCATGTAATTTTAGAAATTCAAGAGTAAAAAAAGATGAGTAAACTCAATGCAAATTAACCCACCAATATTGTAGTAAAACCCTATCATGACCTAAACCTAGGGCCTAGACGTGACACAGCGAATGGGGAGCCCAAAGGAACCCAAACAAGCCTCTTAGCATATCAATCACACATCCTTGGTCGCGGAAGCAAAATAATAAGAACAAGAGATATAAATAGGGAAACAGGACTATGGGAAGTCTTTGATAATCATAAAACATTCAAGAGTCAAGCTCATAGCATAAGTACATCACATGTTTCAGACAACACCTCTAACATAGATTGAAGCGGGGACCAAGATACTTTCTGGGCTCACCCTCATAATATCAAGTGTTCAACATAAAGAGATATCTAATAGTGAGAGTAGCATAGCTAGCATCCCCAGACTTAAGGACTCACCAAAGCTTATCTTCTAAAATGCCAAAACTAGCCACGTGGAGGAAGATCGAGAGGTCCGGTTCCTACATGGTAATATCATATAGGCATAGAGTATGTGTTAGTACATTTGAATGTACTAAGTATGTAGGATGCAACACAATAATACATAAGCCAACATAGTCAAAATGCATAATTATAAGCAATGGATAAGTATTCTATCAATATGCCATGCATGATCAATGCTTAAAGTAAAATATGCTTGTAAATCATATAACTTGCAAATATAGCTTACATGTGTGGGAAGAGACCATAGTCATAGACTAAGCAACTACTACTTGGAATCCAAGGCATGTCACCACCTTGGAAGGTGATTGAGGTATCCACCCCTCAATATGGTAGTATGGGCATGTCACCCCTCAACAAGGTGGTCAAGGTATCTACTCCTAGTATGGGCATGTCACCCCCTAATAAGGTGGTTGAGGTATACACCCCTCAACAAGGTGGTATGGGCATGTCACCCCCCAATAAGGTGGTCGAGGCATATAGCCTCTCAACAAGGTGATTGGGCATGTCACCCCCCAACAAGGTGTGGTCAACTTGCAATACTACAGATACATTCATGAATTCAATGGATACATACAATCCCTTAATCATCATAAAGTTACTTGACTTATAGACCATGTAGTAGTTCATCAATAACTTGAGACTCCTTGTCAAGACATTTTATCAAACACTTGGTGGGTGTGTAATGCTAGTTCAAAATCATGCACAAGAGTGAAGTAATATGAGAAAATCAATGTAAATCAACCCACTAACATACAGTAAAACCCTCATGTAAGATACCTTAAAATCCATCATCAAATCTCATAATTGATCATATTTTCATAGCCCAAAACATGTATAGTCTCAATAGACAAAACCAATTCATAGTATAAGCTTGACGTAGATAGACATGCATAATAAATCAACATTTCATAAAACTCCAATATAATTTATAATCAAAATCTGTAATAAGAGATACCCATAGATGATATAACTTGAAAGCATGTAATTTTCATGAAAAGGAATATTGAGATCCATGGGTGATAATACCCAATGGATGAAACCCACATACCTTTAACTTGGATTTTCTTGAGTTGATCTTGAAGAGAACTTGGAGCTTGATGAGAATTCTTGAGTTCCATAGTTAGGGTTGAAACCCTTGAAATTTGAATGAATTATTTCATTAAGTCTTGGAGAGGTTTTTCCAGAGGGTCTTGAGTGATATAGAGTTGAAAAATGGCTATGTATAGGTGTTTTCACGTATAAATGAGCATGGGGCTATGACTCCAAGGCCCTTGGGCCGAAATGGAAAAATAAGAAAAAAGTTGAACTGGTGCACATTTGGTCCGCGATGCGGACCCATCGCAAAGGACAAAATTACACTGATCCATGCCCAGTCCGCATCGCGGATGCACACTTGATAAGAAAATTTTTTGAAAATTATTTTCGCTATGAATCCTCTAAAATCAGGATTATACCCATTTCCCACTCAATTTTGCTCCCTGATCAAGAATATGATGTCAGATTTTTGATATCACACACTAATTTTGAGATATATAGAAATCACGATTATAGGAATTTTCAAAGCACATTTTCCAAACTCTCATTTACGGTATCTTGAAATCCATCACAAAAGCTCATAATAATTCATAGTTTCATGGCTCAAATCATATATATTCTCAATCGATAAAATCAATTCACGGAATAAGCTTGAAATAGATATTCATGCATAATCAATAAATACTAGATAAAACCCTAACATAATTTATGTTCATATTTCATAATAATAGATACCCATAAGTACTACAACTTGAAGTCATGTAATTTTCATAAAAAGAGAAGGTTGGACTCCATGGGTGAAAGGACCTATGGATGAAGACCCACATATCTCAAACTTAGAGGTGGCTCATAGTCATAAAAGTCCTATACTGACAGGAGAAGAAGAGACTTTGAGTTTGAAGTTGATTGGGTGTATTTGAAGGTTTCGCAAATGAAAGGCATGGTTCACTTTGGAAAGAAGGAAAAATTAAGCCCTAAGTACGTAGGGCCTTACCGAATCTTGATACATATTGGTAAAGTTGCATATGAGTTAGAGATTCCCATGGAAATAGATATGGTCCATCCAATTTTTCATGTCTCTGTATTGAGTAAATGTAAACCAATTCGTGAGGAATCATATACATAACGAACCCTTCTAACCCTTCTGGTAGAGACAAGATAGGAACGGAGACAAGCTTATCTTTCAAAGTTTGGAAACTCTTTACACACTTATTGGTCCACACAAATTTAGCCTTCTTTTGAGTCAACTTGGTCATAAGAGAAGCAATAGAGGAGAACCCAGTCACAAAACTTTGGTAATATACCGTTATGCCCAAGAAGCTTCGAATATCCGATGGAGTCAAAGGTCTAGGTCAATTTCTAATCACTTTTGTCTTTTTAGGATCCACCTTAATACCATTCCCCAACACCACATGACCTAGGAAGGCAACCTCTTTCAACCAAAACTCGCATTTCTCATATTTGGCTTCTCTTCCCTCACGATTTGTAACGCCACCCTCAAGAGATCCACATGCTCCTCCTTACTATGGGAATAGATCAAAATATTCATCAATAAACACCACCACAAACAAATTAAGATGGGGTTTGAAGACCCTATTCATAAGATCCATGAAGATAGCCGGTGCATTGGTCAACTCAAAAGACATAACCATGAATTCATAGTATCCATACCTAGTCCGGACGGCCGTCTTACAAATGACACACTCCCTCACCTGCACTTGGTGACACCCAAACCAAAGATCAAAATTAGAAAAGTGATTAGCCCCTTGAAGTTGGTCAAAAAGATCACAATCCTTGGTACAGGATACTTATTCTTAATGGTGACTCTATTAAGTTGTTGGTAATCAATGCACATTCTAAGAGAACCATCATTCTTCTTCACAAACAACACCGGGTGCACGCTAAGGTGATAGGCTAGGCCTAATAAAGCCCTTCCCCAAAAAGTCCCTTAATTGCTCTTTCAACTCCTTTAACTCCATCGGGGCCATATAGTAAGGGGGAATAGAAATGAGTTGAGTGTTGGGAAGGAGGCTTATGCCAAAATCTATTTCCCTTTCGAGAGGAACATTGGGAAACTCACTAGGGAAGACATCTAGGAACTCATTAACCATCGGAACCGACTCTATAGGAAGGTCCTTGGACTCAATATACCTAACCATCACAAAATGATAGAGATACCCCTTAGAAATCAACTTATGGGATTTAATGCAAGAAATAAATCTACCCTTGACTACCACATCATGACTCTCCCACTCAAGCGCGGGTTTATTTGGGAATTGGAATTTAACCCTATGTGTTTTATAATCAATAGAAGCATAATATGTATACAACCAATCCATCCCAAGAATGACATCAAAGTCCACCATATCCAACTCAACAAAATCACAAGGCAATATCTTATATAAAATGAAAATGAGACAATTCCTATAGACCCTTCTAGCAATAATAGATGTACTTACAGGAGTAGACACTTCATATTGCTCACACAACAATTTGGGTTAACATGAAACTTTTTGGCAACAAAAGGAGTAACAAAAGAAAGGGTAACACCTGGGTCTATCAATGCATACACATCAAAATCAAAGACTTTTAACATACCGATGACAACATCAGACACCTCATCTACTCTTTGCCTCCCATGAAGAGCATAGAATTGATTGTGCCTTAGGGCACTACCTTGTTGACCTCCCCTTCCCAAAGGAATTGTATTTGCACCTCGGCTTTGTGGATGACCATCTCTACCCTTCTATTGATTATGAGGAAAATTGATCTTCTTGTGGCCCACTTCTCCACAACTATAGTATGTATTAGTGTACCTCAAACATAGGCTATTATGGCCTGTACCACAGCTTGGGCACACAGGATTTTGCACCACACCAACACAACCTTGGAACCTTGGATTGCCATTAGAAAACCTTCTATTAGGTGCATTTGAAGACCCTTGGCCTTGATGAAACCGACCACTCTTGGGACCTTCCTTCAAAACAGCCCCTCTTGGCCTCATTACCCTTTCTATTTCTCAACTTTTCCCCCTCCAATTATTCGGAATAAGTCATAAGGCGGGACAAGTCCATATCACCAATCAACATGGTAGCACGACATTTTTTCATTCACTAAGTCAGATATACCCATCACAAACTTGTTCATCCTAGACCTCGGCTCGACCCTCATTTGTGTAGCATATTTAGGAAGTTGGTTGAACTTGAGGGAATACTCCCTCACACTCCTTGACCCTTGATTCAAACTTATGAACTCTATTATTTTGGCCTTCCTTAGCTCAAGAGGGAAGAACCAATTGAGAAATGTCACCTTAAACTCCTCCCAACGGATAACATTATCATTCCCTATCTCCTTCTTCCATTGAGTAAACCATATTTTGGCCACCCCTTTGAGTTGGTAGGCCGCCAACTCCGCTTTATCCTCCGATATAACACCCATGATAGATAACACTTTTTACACTTCATCAATGAATTCTTGAGGATCCTCATTCATTTTAGACCCATAAAACTCCAGTGGATTCATCCTCAAGAAGTCCCTTACGCTAGATGCCCGAGCTAGAGCATGAGGGGCTTGGGCCCCTTAGTTGATTAGATTAGTCATAACTTGAGCTAGCATGTCAATAACATCCCAGAACTCTTCATGAGTTGGTTGTTCTTCTGATGTATGAGCACTTCTTCCTCTTGTGATAGGGATGATCTATCATAGCAAAGAAAATTCATTAGGGGAACGCCTTACCTTAACTTCTGTAACACGACATGGATCAAGAAGAAGGGAAACATTTCTTGAAATGCCTCATAGCCTCTTACTCATAGTTGTGGTGTACTTCACAAGCATGAATAAGACTCTAATCGATGCAGTGTGTTGGATGCCAAGGACTATTAACAACCTAGTGCTATCATACCAAGTTTGTCACGACCCACGCCTAGGGCTTAGATGTGACACGGTGAATGGGGACCTAAAGAGACCCCCAAACAAGTCTCTTAGCATATCATTTACACATCCTTGGTCGCGAAAGCAATTAAACAACAATAAGAGAATGTAAATAAGGGTAAAAGGGCTAAGGGAAGTCTCTCATAGCATAAATGATCAAAAAGTCAAAGCTTTAAGCATAATTACATAACTTGTCCAACAACACCTCTAACATAGATTGGGCGGAGCTAAGATAACTTTTCGGACTCAGCCTCATAGTCATAAGCATCCAAATAAGAAAAGTGTCAAACCTATTGTCCTTGGAGTTGAGGACTCACCAAGCTTGCTTCAAAGATAGTACTAGCCACGTGGAGGAGGAAGTTGATCAAGTAGGGCTCCGATTCGTACATGGTAACATCATGTAGGTATAGAGTATGCGTTAGTACATTCAAATGTACTAAGTATGTAATATGTAATGCAACAAGAGATAGGCAACATAATCGAAATGTATAATTACGCAATAAATGATCATATAGCAATATGGAATGCATGAATGATGCTTGAAGTAAACATGCTTATATAGAACATATTATATATGTAGTAAGAGACCATCATTATAGAATTCAAGGACTTCCACCCCCTTGGAGAGGCGATTGAGAAATCAACCCCTCAATTGGTTGATGGTTGTCACATCCTACTACCCATGGTGATTGAGGTATCAATCCCTCAATTGATTGATGGTAGACACACACTACTATAGTGATTGAGGTATCAACCCCTCAGCTAGTTGATGGTTGTCACACCCTACCACCCATGGTGATTAAGGTATTAACCCCTCAATTGGTTGATGGTAATCACATACTACCATCATGGTGATTGAGGTATATCACCCCCTCAACATGGTGTGGTAAACTTGTAACACTATAGATACTTTTCATGCAATCAACAAATATATACATTACGTTTATCATCATAAAGTTACATGACTCATAGGCTATGCAATAGATCATCAATAGCTCAAGAACCTTAAACCAGACATTTTATCAAACACTTGGTGGGTATGTAATGCTAGTTCAAAATCATACAATTCAAGAGTGAAATCATCCAAGAAAACTTAATCTAAATCAACCCACCAGCACATGGTTACACCTTCCTGCATTATATATTGAAACACTTCATCAAATATCACAATAGATCACAGATTCATGGCTCAAAATATGCTTAAACAATCAAACTTTTATGAAACCCCAACATAGTTCATAATCAATTCATAATATGAAATACCCACAGATAAATCCATTTGAAATCATGCAATTTACTTAAAAAGCAAGGTTGGGCACCATGGGTGAAAGGACCCAATGGTTGAAACTCATATACCTTAACTTTGTAGAATTCCTTGATGGAGATTTGAATAAGAACTTGAAGCTTGAGTGAGTACCGTAAGATTCAAAATGAGTTTGGAACACTTGAATTTGAGTAAAATATTTGGCTAAGTGTTTGAAAGTGCTTTGGAGAATGTCTTGAATGATATGAGGTTGAAAAATGATGAAGTATATGTGTTTTTATGTATAGGAAGACTTAGGCCCAGGACCCAAAGGCCTTAGAGGAAAACAACAAAAATTGGAAAAAAATATAGGTTCGTGCCCTGGTCGCGTCGCTCCAGGGGTGCGGATCGATTATGGAAATCACAAATTTGAGAAAATCAAATTTTGATATGGTTGCTCTAAAATTGGTAATTGACCCATTCTCCACTCAATTTTACACCCTGATAATGAATATGAAGTCAGACTTTTGATATCACGCACGAATTTTCAGATATATGGAAATTACGAATATGGGCATTTCCAAGGCACATTTTCAGGCACTTTTTTGGGGTTGTTTCACCACAATTCAATGGTATACTATGCGATTACTCCCTAGGATCCAACAATAACCAAGTTATCCCATAATTCTACTTAAAAGCATAAATTCATGAATATTATCAAGGAAATAGACAAACAAACAATTTACCATTTTCAATTTGAACAATTCCCCAAATAAAATTCAACTAGGGTTAGGAATAATAGATAATTCACCCCCATAATCCACTCCACCAAGTATAATGTGATAGCCATACCAAAAATCTCAAAAATAGAAAGTCCATAGCAAGAAATCTAACTAAGTAGAGGGAACCTATGACTAGTAGCATGATATTTGGGTTCCAAGCAAAGCAAAGAGGAGGATACATAGTTTTTGACTTGTAGAAGAGAAGAAACCCACGAAAAAAGTGGCTTGAAGCACTAAGGCATCACGAATTTGAAGAGAGATTGATGCTCGATTTGTGAAATGTGAGAGTAATTGGGAGTTTGGGAGAGATTTTGGGGATTCTTAGCAGTTGGGGTCATGAATGGGGTTAAAAACATGCGAGATGGGGGTTAAAAAGGGTGAAAATTTAATGGGATTGGGTTAAATCCACAAAATTTAGTTCACTGGTGAGGTAGCTCCGCGATGTGGATTAGTTGTGGACTTTCGTTTGCATTTTTTCATTTTTTGTGAATAACTTACCTGGAAAATTTATGCATGGCTGGAGCATGTCTACGATGCGGACTTTTCTAGTTAAGCATTTTTCGTGGTCCAAAAATAATTTATTTTTTGACTATCGGACCTCGAAAATTTTTTTGAACCCTTGAGCAAGTTCTAAAACAACCAAACAAGTTATTCCAGCCAAAAAAAATACCAAAATACTCAATCAAACTATGAAAAACAAAAATAAACAAAAAGTGCACTAAAAGGGACCAGGTCTAGGATGCAGTCCTATCACGGACCTCTCTTCTGATTCACAACTCAACTTCTATTTTAAATATGAAATTCCTAAAATTAAGAATTTAAAAGAACCAAATTTAAAATAGCTAATTTAATGTTGCGACACGACGCAACATCAATCTTCATTCATTGGCCAATTCAATGGCCTCCTCCTCATATTCTACATCGCCACTATAGTAATTCTTTACTCATTTGCCATTGACCAAGAATGTAGATATCTTGGTCCCATTCTACAACTTCACAGCACCATGTGGTGTTATGCACACCACTTCAAATGGTCCACTCCATTTGGAGCTTAGCTTTCCTGGAAAAAATTTCAAATGAGAGGTAAAAGGAGTACCGTTTGTACAGGGTCGAATGTGTGCCTAAGGATGTGCTGATCGAGCTATCATTTGGTCTTTTCGTTCAATAACTTGGCATTCTTGTATGATTACAGTCTAAATTCCTCTAACTCTTATAGCTGCTTCAAGCATTAGTGCTCTTTGAGGTCTATGTCTAGATTCAACCTCTTAATAACAAAGTATGCTTGATTCCCACGCTCAACAGGGAGATGGAAAGCCTTCCCAAATGCCATCCTATAAGGTGATATGCCGATAGGAGTCTTGTATTTGTTTTGTAAGTCCACAAAGCCTCATCCAGCTTGAATGCCCAATCCTTTCTAGTAGCATTCACCATTTTCTAAAGGATTTGCTTAACTTCTCTATTGGACACTTCAACATGACCGCTTGTTAGTGGGTAGTAAGATGTGTCTACCTTATGCCTCACTCTATATTTAGCCAACAAATTCTTCACCATATGATTGATGAAGTGTGCCCCTCCAGAACTAATTATAGCTCCCAGAGTACTAAACCTTACGAAAATATGCTTCCTGAAGAACTTCCTCACCACCTTAGAGTCATTTGTAGGCAATGTTGTTCCCTCTACCTATTTGGACACATAGTCCAGAACCACCAGAATGTACTGAGTGTTGAAGGATGGTGGGAATACTCCCATGAAATACATCCCCAAGAAGTCAAACATCTCCACTTCAAGGATTCTATTGAGAGGCATCTCCTGCCTCCTAGAGATGGTTTATGTTATTTGGTATGCATAACAGTTCCTAAAAATTTTTTCCAGCATATTTAAACAAGGTAGGCCAAAAGAAACTAGATTGTAATACCTGGTGAGCTGTTCATTCATCTTTGTGATGCAATCCATATAAGGAAGCATGGAAACACTCAAGCACTTGTTATTTCTCAACCTCCAGCACACATCTCCGTACCATCCTATCTGAACCTTGCTCGAAGAGGTAGGGCTCATCCAAAAAATAAAATCTTACAGCATGTGCCAACTTCTTTGTTGCTGATGTAATGCATTTGGTGAAAACACCCCACTTACCAAGAAGTTGACAATATATGTATACTATAGCAACTCAGTTACCTCTAGTTCTAGGAGTTGCTTATTTGGGAACTCTTCCCTGATCAGCCCTTGCTTAGCAATATGAGTGTCACTCTCCAATCTGGACAAATGATCTACAATTTGATTCTCACATCCTTTTTTTATCTTGGGTTTTGATGTCAAACTCTTGCAATAGAAGTATCTACTAGATAAGCCCAGGCTTAACATCTTTCTTGTTGAAAAGGTACCTAAGGGCTACGTGATCAGTGAACAAAATCACCGTAGTACCCACCAAATAGGACCAAAACTTATGGAAGGCAAACACTAATGATAACATCTCATTTTCTATGACTGTACAGTTGGACTAAACCGCATCCAAGGTTTTTGTTGGCATAGTATATAAAGTGAAATTTATCCTTTCACTTCCCTAACACTGCTCCCATTGCTGTGTCACTAGCGTTGCACATCAATTCAAATGGGAGCTCCAAGTTAAGAGCCATCAATATTTGTGCTTCTACTAGTCTCTGCTTCAAAGTTTTAAAATCTTGCATACAATGAGCATCAAAATAAAATTTTACCTCTTTTCTCAGCAATGCATACATAGGCCTTGAGATCTTCGACAAATCCTAGATGAATCTCTAATAGAACCCAGCATTACCCAGAAACCTTCAAACTCCCTTAATTGACAAGGTGAGGACAACTTCTCAATCACTATTATTTTTGCTTTGTCTACCTCTAACCCCTGCTTGGACACCTTATGGCCTAGAACTATCCCTTCCTTTACTAGGAAATGACTCTTTTCCTAGTTAAGGATGAGACTTGTTGTAATGACCCTACTTAGTGCCTAGTCATCGCATGGCGAATGAGATACCCCAAGGCACCTCACCCAGGCTATCTTTAATATCTTAAGCATTTATAAGCATATATTAAACATATGAGGAAGTAAAATAGGGAATGGTCTGTGGGATCATAAAATGACAATAAAGCAACATTAAAAAGAAAACTTCAACATTTTCCATAAAGCATACCGACTATAACATAGATGGATGGAATCGGTAACGATTGATTTTCATCAAATAGAAAAGACTTCATACAAAAGTAACATAGAATGTAAAAGCCTCAAAAGGCTAACATATACATAATGTTTGAAATACATAGCATGACGGAGATTGTAGTGATCTGAACTAAGGGCTCATCACAATAAAAGTACTAGTCTTGGACCCTGTAAAACCAACCACCAGCCAGTGGATGAATACCTATCCCTACATAGTTAAATAATGTAGGAAAACTATACATTAGTACTTTTGGAATGTACTAAGTATGTGAGATATAAATTCAAATATAAAATTGTAATGCCATCATTCATAAGTAAAACATACACATATGAGGTAGTAAAAACATTTAATGTATGTTTAACATTGCACAAGGAATATCGCTCAATATGAATAAGAGTAATGCATAAAAGATAACATATGGAATCATGTCATAGGATCATAAACTTATCTAATTAGACCTTAACCAAATAATAAGACTATGCAAGCTACTACATGGAATCCAACATAACCCCCTATATTGGCACTGGAAGACCACTTGTCGGGTGGAACTCTATCACTTCGCATGCATCTTTATATATCATAAATGACATATATAGATTCACTAGCCTAGCCTACAAGGGCTCCTTTAGTGGAATATAGTTAGGGGATAATGAGATTATCCCTAAAGTGGTCATGCCTTAAGTAACAGAATGAGCCCTAATATCAAGGTCCTCTCAGTGCTAACACATCCCATAGAATCTTTAAAATATTTACTTAGTCAATTTATGACACTTAAAATCATAAGAGTAGTTCGAACTTAAGGAACTACCAAGTGAGAATTGTCCGTTCATCATGGGGACATTATTAGGCATTTTTGGGGCCGATGTCAACATACTTATATCTTTGACAAATCATAACTTTTAAACTTAGCTTTAATGCCCTAATCGCCATCAACAATCATACAAGGCTTGAAACTAGGTGGGCTAAGCTTTTAAATTAGAACAATCATGAATAACAAAATCATGCATAATCATGGAAAATATGATTATTCAAACATAGTAAAATAGCCCACACTTCACTAGTTAAACCCACACCACTGGGGTCATCATCATTAACTTGAAAACATGTAAATCATTTAGTAAAACATCATGAGACAACATTAAGATCATTTAATATCATAATATATCATGAAATCATCATTAGCATGCATGGTAACTTGAAGAAACTTAAAGAAAAATGTAAATACATCATGAAGGACTTTATGGATGAAAGAGGACTCACAAATCAAACTCATATACCTTGGTAAGCTTGGAAGAAGGATTTTTCTGTTTGAAGAGAAGACCCTTTGAAACCCTAGCCTTCTTAGCTTGTTCTTTAAGATGGAATGTATTTTACCTTAGGAAATTTGAGAATGGATGAATGAGAGAATGAATAAGTTTCCTAAGGCTTTAACGCTTGATTTGGGCCCCTTTTAATCCCAAAAAAGACATAGTATATGATTAGAATGAACAAAAATGACAAAATTTCTGGCCCATGGAATGGTCTGTAGACCGTGTTGTTAATCGTAGGTCACTTCCCAGTAACTCCAAATTTCCTTCATATCTGATACTCTAATCTATGATCCTTTCTATGGACCATTACTCCTTCTATGGGATATCATTGGGTGCGTCAGTTACCTTACACTTGGAATTTTTTTATTTCCTAAAGTTCATATTTAATAAACTGACCTATGGGTGGTAATGCCACCTATGGGCCTTACATTGGCCTTGTGAACTAACCCCAGGCATTTTGTGAGAAACTTCTAATGCACTTCTAGGCTCCTAAACAGAGGGTCGTTACAATGTCTCCCCCTTGGAAATATTCATCCTCGAATGTACTTAAAGGCAGGTGCTAAGGAGTTAACTGTCCACTAACAACCTAGTGTGCATGCAAAAATACACTCTAACATCATTTCGTGAATTTTTTTGAAATCAACATTCAAAATATGTCTCAAAATAGTCCATAAACATATAGATAAATGTATGCATCATGTAAAACTAAAATGGAAGGAACTTGAGGCTGTAAGGAGGAATTTCTAAATACCTAGGCTTGGTTAGGGTGGAACAGGTACAGATAATGCTTCATCATGTCCGCTTCTTCTTCCCATGTGGCACCTCAACTTGTTGATTCCTTTGAAGTATTTTAATGGTTGCAATATCCTTGTTATATAGCTTTTTCACTTGTCGATCTAGAATCTCAACCGGTACCTCTTCATAACACAAATCCTAATCAATGTTCATATCATGCAAAAGAAACTATGGAGCTTAGATTACCTATGAACTTCCTTAACATTGACACATGGAAAATTGGATAGATCAAATGCATCTCACAAGGTAGATCCAACTCTTATGCCACATTTCCCCATTTTTCTCACCACTTTGTGAGGCCCTACATACCTAGGGTTCAATTTTCCCTTTTTACCAAATTGGATCACACCTTTCATTGGAGATGCCTTCAAATAGACCTAATCACTAACTTAGAACTCAGAATCCCTTCTCCTTACATCGAAGTAGGAAATTGGATAGCTTTAGGCCATTTCAACATCTCCTTTATGCTTTATAACTAGGTCCAGTCCTAGCAATGCCACCTTACTTAAAATGCCCCAAAAATGTGCTTTGAAAATGTCCATAATCGTAATTTTTATGTATCTCAAAAGTCGTATGTGATATAAAAAATCCAACTTCATATTCTTGATTGGGGGGCAAAATTGAGTGGCAAATGGGTATAACTTGGATTTTAGAAGACCCGTAACAAAAAAATTTCACAAAATATTTAAAAACAAAGAAGGTATGCGATGGCTTCGCTATGCAGACCTGTCGCGGAGCAGTGATATCACTTCCTTAATTTTCCTGTTTCGGTCTAAGGCATTGGGGTCGTGGCCCCATTACCATTTACATGTGAAATATCCCATATATAGCCATATTTTAACTCCATATCACTCAAAAACCCTCTCTAAAACCTCTCAACCATTTTATTACAAGTTTTTATCCAAATTCAAGTGTCTTAAGATTAATTTCGAATCTCAAGAACTCTATTCATTTTCAAGTCTCCTTCAAATCTACATCAAGAAAACCCAAGTTTAAGGTATGTGGGTTTCATNCTTCCTATTTTATGAAAATTGCATGATTTCAAGTTGTATTACTTATGGATATTTAATATTATGAAATATATTGGGGTTTTGTCAAATATTGTTGATTATGCCTAAATATCTATTTTGAGCTTATACTATGAATAAATCTTTGTCTATTGTAACTATACATGATTCAAGTTATAAAATCTATGAACTACTGTGAAGTTTTGATATGATTTAAAAGTTACCCATGATGGGGTTTTACCATGATGTTGGTGAGCTGATTTACATGACTTTATGATGCACTAATTTCACTATTTCATGATCTACTCTTGCATTTTGCATGATTTGAACATGTACGCATATGTCCCTACTAAGTGTTTGATAAATTGTGAAGTCAAAGTTTCTCAAGGTATTGATAATCTATTACATGATTTATATGTCAAGTGACTATATGATGATTAAGGGTTATTAAGTATGTATTGAATTCATGAAGATATCTATGATTTTACAAGTTATACAAGTTTTTTCTCATGTTATCATGTTATCATGTTTGGTTTACCTTGGTAAGTAGACCATACCTTGTCGAGGGGATGTCAACCGTCGATCACTTTTTAAAGGGGGTGTCATGCCTTATTCACCTTGTTGAGGGGGTGCCATGCCTCGGTCACCTTTTCGAGGGGGTGTCAATCCTCAGTCACCATGTCGAGGGGGTGTCAAGCCTCGATCACCTTTTTGAGGGGGTGCCATGCCTCGGTCACCTTGTCAAGGGGTTGTTATGTCGATTAAGATCCCTTCTCACACATATCTTATGTACTATACAAGTTGAATGATTTATAAGCATGTTTTACTTCAAACATTGATCATGCATGCCATATTGAGATTATACTTATCTATCACCTATAATTATACATTTTGATTATGTTGGTGTCATGACCCAAACCCAGGGCCTAGACGTGACACAATGAATGGAAACCCAAAGGGTCCCAAATAAGCCTATTAGCATATAAATTACACATACTTGGTCGTGGAACCAAAGTAAACAACAACAAGAATATAAACAAGGGAAAAAAGGACACAGAGAAGTCTTTAATAGTATAAAATATAGAAGAGTCAAAGCGCAAAGCATAGATACATCAATTGTTCCAACAACACCTCTAAACATATATTGGGCGGGGGCCAAGACATTTTTTTGGGCTCACCTTCATAGTATCAAATGTTCAACATAAGAGATAACAAAATCAAGAGTAGTATAGCTAGTGTCCTCAAACTTGAGGACTTACCAAAAGCTTATCTTTAAGATGCCAAAACTAGCCAAGTGGAGGATGATCGTGAGGAGCTCCAATTCCTACATGGTAACATCATATAGGCATAGAGTATGTGTTAATATGTTTGAATGTACTAAGTATGTAGGATGCAATGCAACAAGACATAAGCAACTTAGTCAAAATGCATAAATATAAGCAATAGGTAAGTATAATAACAATATGGCATGCATGATCAATGCTTGAAGTAAGACATGCATGTAAAACATATATCTTGAGAATATAGATTAAATATATAGGAAGAGACCATCATTATAGACTAAAAAAAACTAGTACTTGGAATCCAAGGCATATCACCCCCTTGGAAGGTGACTGAGGTATCTACCCCTCAATTGGTAGATGGGAATGTCAACCACCATCATAGTGGTCAAGGTATATACCTTCAACATGGTAGATAAGCATAGTACCCCCCATTAAAGTGGCCAAGGTATATATCCCTTTACATGGTAGATGGGTAGAACACCCCCCATCAAAGTGGCCAAGCTATATACCCCTCAACATGGTAGATGGGCATAACACCTCCCATCAAAGTGTTCAAGGTATATACCCCTCAACATGGTAGATGGGCATAGCATCCCCCATAAAGGTGGTCAAGGTATATACCCCTCAACATGGTAGATGGGCATAGCATCCCCCATAAAAGTGGTCAAGGTATATAACCCTCAGCATAGTTGATGGGCATATCACCTCCCATCAAATTGGTTGAGGCATATCACCTCCTCAACAAGGTATGGTCAACTTGCAACACTATAGACACTTTTCATAAATTCAACACATACATACAATTTCTTCATCAACATAAAGTCACTTAGCTTGTAAACCATATCATAGACCTTCAAAAACCAAAGAATTCAAATCAAGACATTTTGTCAAATACTTGGCAGGTGTGTAATGCTAGATCAAAATCTTGTAATTCAAGAGTGGAATCATGTGAGAAAACTCAATGAAAATTTACCCACCAACACATATTAAAACCATCATTTAAGATAGATTGAAATCCCTTATCAAACCTCATAATAGAATATAGTTTCATAGCTCAAAACATTCATAGTCACAATAGACAAAACATCTCATAGTATAAACTTGAAATAGGTATACATGTGATTCTGATCAACATTTCATAAAACTGCAACATAATTTGTAATCATAATTTAAAAAAGTAATACTTATAAGCAACACAACTTGGAAATATGCAACTTTCATAAAAAAGAAGGTTGGGCACCATAGGTGGAAAGACCTAATGGTTGAAACCCACATACCTCAAATTTAGGAATTTCCTTGATGTAGACTTGGATGAGAACTTAAAGTTTGAATGAAGTTCTTGAGATCCAGAATTAAGCTTGGAACAGTTAAATTAGGATGAAATATTGGGTTAAGTGTTAGAGAGGGTTTTGAGAGTGTTTTGGGTGATATATAGGTGAAAATGGCTAAGTATAGGTGTTTTTATGAATATGTGTGAATGATGCTTGAAGTAAACATGTTTATATAGAACATCTTACATGTGTAGTAAGAGACTATCATTATAGAATCCAAAGTCTACTATGCCCTTTGAGAGGCGATTGACCTATCAAACCCTCAATTAGTTGATGGTTGTCACACCTTACCATCCATGGTGATTGAGGTATCAACCCTAGGGGTGGTCACTTGCAACACTATAGATACTTTTCATGAAATCAACACATACATACTTTCCTTTAATCATCATAAAGTCATTCAAATCATAGGTCATGCAATAGATCATTAATAACTCAAAAACCCTAAACCGGATATTTTATCAAACACTTGGCGGGTGTCTAATGCTAGTTCAAACTCATGCAATTCAAGAGTGGAATTGTGTGAGAAAACTTAATGTAAATCAACCCACCAACTCTTGGTAACACCCTCATACAAGATACATTAAAATCCTTCATCAAATCTCATTATAGAACATAGACTCATAGCTCAAAAAATGCTTAAACAGTCCACATTTCATGAAAACCCCAAAATAATTTTAATCAAATCCGTAGTAAGAATATCCATAAGTAAATCAACTTGAAAACATATAATTTGTATAAAATGGAAGGTTGGGCACCATGGGTGAAAGAACCCAATGGTTGAAACCCCATATGGGAAGGCTTACGTCAAAGACCCAAAGTCCTTGGACCAAAACAACAAAACAGGCAAAAAAATATATAAGTTCGTACCCTAGCCACGTCGCACCAGGGGCGCGGATTGATTATGGAAATTACAAATTTTGGAAAATAAAATTTTGATACGGTTGCTCTAAAATTGGGGTCAGACCCATTCCCCACTTAATTTTTCCACCGGATCATGAATATGAAGTTGGATTTTTGATATCACGCACGGATTTTGAGATATATAGAAATTACAAATATGGGCATTTTCGAGGCACATTTTTGGGAACATTTTGGGGCGTTTCAATATCTCCCCCTTGGGAATATTCGTCCCCGAATGTAAAAGAAATATATATGAGAAAAATAACCAAGATGAGTTCAGCCCAAAACAGGACTGCAACAATGCACTTAAACACCATTTCAAAAATCTCAACATTAGTGTCAAAATCACCATGATCTTGTCAGCATAAATATGAATGCATGCAATGACATAAGGGCTAAAACATAAGAATTAAAATCACATAGGGGACTTGAATTAGAACCTCAGGCTTGAGTAGAATGTAAGAGATAGGGATATCACTTTTGCATGTCTGCCTCGACTTCCTATGTAGCACTCTCAACTTGTTGGTTTCTCTAAAAGAACTTTATGGAAGCAACATCCTTTTTCCTTAACCTCTTCACTTGTATATGCAAAATTTCTACCAGAACCTCTTCATAAGTCAAATTGTCTTCAACAACACCCACAACATTAAGAGGCACAATGACACTTGGGTCACCAACATATTTCCTCAACATAGACTCATGAAAGATCAGATGAACCATATTCATATCATTGGGCAACTCCAACTCATAAGCCACCTTACCATTCCTCTAAATCACTCTATAAGGACCAACAAATCTTGGAATCAATTTAACTTCTCACCAAAATGAACCACACCCTCCATGGGTGAGACCTTAAAATAGACCCAATCACCATCCTTAACTTCAAGATCCCTTTTCCTCACATCCGCATAGGACTTTTGACAACTTTGGGCTATTTTTAATCTTTCTCTTATCAACCTTATCGTTTCCATGGCCTACATAACTAGATCCGAAACCAACAAAGCCACTCCTCTACCTCAAACTATCCAACCGAGGACTTATAACATCTACCATAGAGAGCCTCAAAAGGAGCCATACTAATGCTAGAATGATAGCTATTTTTGTAAATAAACTCAATAAGTAGAAGCAGATCATCCTAACCACCCTTAAACTCTAATACGTAATCTCTAAGAATATCCTCAAGAGTTTGGATCGTTCTTTTGGCTTGGCCATCTGTTTGAGGGTGAAAGGCCGTACTAAGCTTTACATTGGTACCAAGACCTCTTTGGAAGGACCTTTAATATTGTGAAGTGAATTGAGCACCACGATCTGATATGATAGACAAGGGCACCCCAGTTCAACTCACAACATTATAGAGAAAAAAAGTATGAAGTGAATTGAGCACCACGATCTGATATGATAGACAAGGGCACCCCATGCAATCTAACCAATTCATGAATGTACAACTTAGCATAATGTTTGGCACCATAAGTAGTCTTAACCGATAGGAACTGAGCCGACTTTGTCATCCTATCAACCACAACCCAAATGGAGTCAAAATGCTTTCTAGTCTTAGGCAACCCAGCCACAAAGTCTATGTTAATTTTCTCCCACTTTCAAGTAGGAATCTCTATATATTGGGGTAGGCCACCCAGCCATTGATATTTGGCTTTGACTTATTGGCAATAATGGCAACCGGATACAAACTTAGCAAAATCTCTCTTAATACCACCCCACTAAAACACTTCCCTAAAATCTCTATACATTTTTTTATGACCGGGGTGAATAGAATAGGAAGAATTATGAGCTTCATCTAAGATCTTCTTTCTCAAGTCATCAACATTAGGCACACATAACCTACCTTGGTACCTAAGGTCACTATCTCCCATTGGGAGAAAACCTCCACCTTACCATCTCTCACCAAGTCCTTCAACTCTAACAAGGCGGGGTCAAGATCTTGGTTTACCATCACTTCCTCAACCAATGAAGATTTAGAACCATCAACAATCACAAGCCCACCATTATCAACCTCTTCCAACCTATCTCCCAATCTACCCAACCGATAAACTTCTCTAGCTACCTCTTTGCCACTATCATCAACATGATCTAGGCTACCCATACCTACTAAAAGCATCAGCCACAATATTAGCCTTACCGGGGTGATAATGCACACTCATATTATAATCCTTAAGAAGCTCAAACCACATTTCTTTGTCTCAAGTTAAGATCTTTTTGAGTGAACACATATTGGAGAGTCTTATGATCAGTGAAAATATCAACATGCAACCCATAAAAGTAATGATGCTAAATTTTCAAAGCAAATACTAAGGCGGCCAACTCAAGATCATGGGTAGGATAATTCTTTTTATGCACCATAAGTTGTCTAGAAGAATATGCTATCCTTTTACCATTTTGCATCAAAACACAACCCAAACCAATTAATGAGGCATCAAAATACATAAAAAACCCTTCCAACCCTTTCAGTAGAGACAAGATAGGAGCGGAGATGAGCATATCTTTCAAGGTTTGGAAACTCTTTTCACACTCATCAGTCCATACAAATTTAGCCTTCTTTTGAGTCAACTTAGTCATAGGAGAAGCAATAGAAGAGAACCCATTCACAAACATCTGGTAATAACCTGCTAAGCCTAAGAAGCTTCTAATATTCGATGAAGTCAAAGGTTTAGGCCAATTTCTAATCACTTCCATCTTTTTAGGATCCACCTTAATACCATCCCCTAACACCATATGACCTAGGAAGGCAACCTCTTTCAACGAACACTCACATTTCTCATATTTGGCATACAACTTGTCCTCCCTCAAGAATTGTAAAACCACCCTCAAGTGATCCACATGCTCCTCTCACTATGGGAATAGATCAAGATATCAACAATAAATACCACGATAAACAAATCAAAGTGGGATTTAAAGACCCTATTCATAAGATCCATGAAAATAACCAGTGCATTAGTCAACCCAAAAGACATAACCATGAATTCATAGTTCCCATATCTAGTCTGAAAGGCTGTCCTAGGAATGTCACACTCCCTCAGTTTCACTGGGTGATACCCAGACTGAAGATCAATCTTAGAGAAGTGACTAGCTCTTTGAAGTTGGTTAAAAAGATCATAAATCCTTGGTAGAGGGTACTTATTCTTGATGGTGACTCTATTAAGTTATCGGTAATCAATGCAAATTCTAAGAGAACCATCCTTCTTCTTCACAAATAAGACTGGTACACCCCATGGTGATTGGCTAGGCCTTACAAAACCTTTTTCCAACAAATCTCTCAATTGCTCCTTTAACTTTTTTAACTCTGCTGGGGCTATATGGTAATAGGGAATAGAAATTGGTTGAGTATCGGGAAGGAGGCCTATGTCAAAATCTATTTCCCTTTCACAAGGAACATTGGGAAGCTCATTAGGAAAGCCATCTATGAACTCATTCACCACCAGGACCGACTCTATGGGAAGGACTTTAGACTTAACATTCCTAACCCTTACAAGATGATAGAGATACCCCTTAGAAATCAACTTTTGGGCCTTAATCGAAGAAATAAACCTACGCTTGACCACCATATCATGACTCTCCCACTCAAGGGCGGGTTCATTGGGGAATTGGACTTTGACCTTATGGGTTTTACAATCCATAGAGGCATAATGTGCATACAACCAATCTATCCCTAGAATGACATCAAAATCCACCATATCTAACTTAACAAAATCACAAGGTAATATTTTATGCAAAATGAAAATGGGACAATTTCTATAGACCCTTCTAGCAATAATGGATGTACCAATGTGAGTAGACATCTCATATGACTCACATAACAATTTGGGTTCAACATGAAACATTTTGACAATAAAAGGAGTAACAAAATAAAGAGTGGCACCAGGGGTCTATCAATGCATACACATCAAAATCTAAGACTTTTAACATATCGACTATGACATCGAACACCTCATCTACCTCTTTCCTCCCTTAAAGAGCATAGAATCGATTTTGCCTTGGGCACCACCTTGTTGACCTCCCTTTCCCAAAGAACCACATTTGCATCTCGACTTTGTGGACGCCCAAATCTACCTTTGTTTTGCTTACAAGGACAATCAATCTTCTTGTGACCTACTTCTCTGCAACTATAGCATGCATTCGTGTCTCTAAAACATGGACAGTTATGGCCTCTACCATATCTTAGGCACATAGCATTAGGAACCACATCACACCTCCTTGGGGCCTTGGGTTGTCATTAGCATACCTTCTATTAGGATCATTTGAAGGCCCTTGGTCTTGATGATACCAGCCACCCTTGGGACTTTGGAACCTTTCTTCAAGACGGGCCCTCTTGGCCTCATTCCCCCTTTTTCTTTTCAACTTTTCCCACTCTAATTGTTCAATATATGTCATGATGCAGGACAACTCTATATCACCAATTGACATGGTGGTATGATATTCTTTATTTACTATGTCGGATACACCCATCACAAATTTGTTCATTCTAGACCTCAGCTCGGCCACCATTTGTGGAGCATATTTAGAGAGTTTATTGAACATGAGGGCATACTCCCTTACACTCATAGACCCTTGCTTCAAATTCATGAACTCCATCATTTCTGCCTCCCAAAGGATCACATTGTTGTTCCCCTTCTCCTTCTTCAATTGAGTAAACTATATTTGGGCCATCCTTTTGAGTTAGTAAGCTGCCAACTTTGCTTTCTCCTCCGATCTAACACCTTTGATAATCCTAATCCACTTTAGACTCATGAAACTCTGGTAGGTTCATCCTCAGGAAATCTCTTACCCTAGATGCCGAAGTAGGAGAATGAGGGGCTTAGGCCCTTTTGTTGATTTGATTAGTCATAACTTTAGCTAGCATAAAAATAACATCCCAAAACTCTTGATGAACCGATTGTTCTTCGAGTGTACAAGCTCTTCTTCCTCTTGGAATATGCATGATCTAGCATAGCAAAGAACATTCATTAGGGTAACATTCGTTAGGGGAAACCCTTACTTTAATTTCTATAGCATGACATGGATCAAGAAGAATAAAATATTTCCTAAAACACCTCATAGCCTCTTACTCATAGTTGTGGTGTACTTTACAACTATGAATAAGTCTCTAATCGACGCGGTGTGTTGGATACCGAGGATCATTAACAACCTATTGCTCTTATAACAAGTTTATCATGACCGAAGCCTAGGTCCTAGACGTGACACAACAAATAGGAACCCAAAGGGATCCCAAACAAGCCTCTTAGCATATCATTTACACATTTTTGGTCGAGAAAGCAATTAATCAACACTAAGATAATGTAAATAAGGAAAAAAAGGACTAAGGGAAGTCTTTGGTAGCATAATTCATCAAAGGAGTCAACGCTCAAAGCATAAATAAATAACTTGTCTAACAATATCTCTAACATAGATTAGGCGGGGGCCAAGATAACTTTCTGGGCTCACCTTCAATGTCATAAGCATCTAAACAAAGAAAAGAGTCTTTATATCACATAGGATCAATAGCTATTGTCCTCGGAGTTGAGGACTCACCAAGCTTGCTTTTAGAGGTAGTACTAGCCACGTGAAGGAGGAGGATGATCAAGTAGAGCTTCGATTCCTACATGGTAACATCATGTAGGCATAGAGTATGTGTTAGTACATTTGAATGCACTAAGTATGTAGGATGCAATGGCACAAGAGATAAGAAACATAGCCAAAATGGCATGCATGAATGTTACTTGAAGTAAACATGCTTATATAGAACATATTACATATGTAGAAGAGACCATCATTGTAGAATCCAAGTCCTACCACCCCCTTAGAGAGGCGATTGAGGTATCAACCTCTCAATTGGTTGATAGTTGTAACACCTTACCATCTAAGGTGATTGAGGTATCAACCCCTTAATTGGTTGATGGTTGCCACACTCTACCATCCGTGGTGATTGAGGTATCAACCCCTCAACTGGTTGATGGTTGTCATACCCTACCATTTATGGTGATTGAGGCATAGCACCCTTTCATCATGGTGTGGTCACTTGCAACACTATAGATACTTTTCATGAAATCAACACATACGTACATTCCTTTCATCATCATAAAGTCATTCAAATCATAGTTCATGCAATAGATCATCAATAACTCAAGCACCCTAAATCGGACATTTTATGAAATACTTGGTGGGTGTGTAATGCTAGTTCAAAATCATGCAATTCAAGAGTGGAATCATGTGAGAAAACTTAATGTCAATCAACCTACCAATGCTTGGTAAACCCCTCATGCAAGATACATTAAATTTCTTCATCAAATCTCATCATAGAACATAGATTTATAGCTCAACACATGCTTAAACAGTCCATATTTCATGAAAACCCAAACATAATTTATTATCAAATCCATAGTAAGAATAACCATAAGTAAATCAACTTGGAAACATGTAATTTGTATAAAAAGGAAGGTTGGGCACCATGGGTGAAAGGACCCAATGGTTGAAACTCACATACCTCAACTTTGGAGATTCCCATGATGAAGATTGGAATGAGAACTAGAAGCTTGAGTGAATTCCTTAAGATTCAAAATGAGTTTGGACACTTGAATTTGAGTGAAATATTTGGCTAAGTATTAGAGAGGGTTTTGGGGAATGTCTTGAATGATATGAGGTTGAAAAATGACTTTTTACGCATAGTAAGGCTTAGGTCCAAGACCTTTGGGTCTTGGACCAAAAGAACAAAACTTGTAAAAAAAATATACAGGTCCGCACCCTGGCCGCGTAGCGCTAGGAGCGCAAATCGATTTTGGAAATAACAAATTTTGAAAAATGAAATTTTGATACGATTTCTCTAAAATCGAGGTTTGATCTCTTCCCACTCTATTTTGACCCCCTAATCACAAATATTAAGTTGGCTTTTCGATATCACATATGAATTTTGAGATATATGGAAATTACAAATATGGGCATTTTCGAGACGCATTTTTGGGCACTTTTTGGGGTGTTTCAATTGCTTTTGCATGTCCATCTCAGCATCCCACGTGGCACTTTCAACATTTTGGTTCCTCCAAAGGACCTTAACGGAAGCTACATCCTTGTTCCTCAACCTCTTCACTTGCCTATCCCAAAATTTCTTATTTCTTCCCGAACCACTTCATAAGTCAAGTTATCTTTCACCACATCTACAACATCCAATGGTATAATAGCATTTGGGTCTCCCACACACTTTATCAACAAAGAAACATAGAAAATCAGATAGACCATATTTAAATTAATAGGTAACTCGAACTCATAGCCCACCTTACCAATCTTCCTCAACACTCTATAAGGACCCACAAATCTTGGACTCAATTTACCCTTCTTGCTAAATCGGACCATATCCTTCATGGGTGAGACCTTCAAGTAGACCCAATCATAAACTTTAAATTCAAGATCCCTATCACAAACTTTAAATTCAAGATCCCTTCTCTTCACATCTG
>DF363224.1:48272-58844 GCA_000787875.1 Solanum virginianum
CGTCGGAATATGACTTTTGTCTACTTTGGGCTATTTTTAACCTCTCCCTTATCAACCTCACCTTCTCCAAGGCTTTTATGACTAAATTCGGACCTAATAAAGCCTTCTCTCCCACGTCAATCCATGCCAATGGGGATCTATAATGCCTACCATTGAGAGCCTCAAAAGGAGCCATAGTAATTATTGAATGAAAACTATTATTGTAAGAAAACTCAATGAGTGGAAGATGTTCATCCTAACTACCCTTAAACTCTGAAACATAAGCACTATGCATATCCTCAAGAGTTTGGTTAGTTCTTTCGGCTTGGCCATCTATTCGAGGGTGAAAGATCATGCTAAGCTTAACCTTGGTACCAAAGTGAATTGAGCACCATGATCTGATATGATAAACAAAGGCACCCCCTGCAATGTAACCAATTCAAGAATGTACAATTTTGAATAATCTTCAGTACCATAAGTAGTTTTGACCAGTAGGAAATGAGCCGACTTTGTTATTCTATCTACCACAACCCAAATTGAATCAAAATTCTTTCTAGTCTTAGGCAACCCAACCACAAAATCCATGTTAATTTCTTCCCATTTCAAAGTAGGGATCTCTATATCTTGGGCTAGGCCACCCGACCTTTGATGTTCAACTTTTACTTATTGGGAATTATGGCAACCGGATAAAAACATAGCAATATCTCTTTTCATACCATCCCACCAAAACACTTCCCACTTTTACTTGTTGGCAATTGTGACACCGAATATGAACTTTGCAATATCTTTCTTCATGCCACCCCACCAAAAAACCTCTTTATGCCACCCCACCAAAATACCTCTGTCAAATCTTTATACATCTTTGTAGAACTAGGGTGAATATAATAGGATGAGCCATCTAAAATCAACTTCCTCAAGTCATCAACATTAGGGACACATAACTTACCTTGTTACCTAAGGGCACCATCTCCCCCTTGGAAGAAAACCTCTACTTTACCATCTCCCACAAACCTTCAATTCTAAAAAGGCAGGTCAAGATCTTGTTTTACCTTTACCTCCTTAATCAATGAAGACTTAGAACCATCAACAACCACTACACCACCATTGTTAACCTTTCTTAACCTAACTCCCAATCTAGCTTACCGATGAACCTCTCTAGCCACCTCTTTTCCACCATCATCAACATGTGCTAAGCTACCAATAGACACCCTACTTAGAGCATCGGCCATAACATTAACCTTACCAAGGTGATAATGCACACTCATATCATAATCTTTAAGAAGTTCTAACCACCTTCTTTGTCTCAAGTTAAGATCTTTTTGGGTGAACACATATTGGAGACTCTTATGATCGGTAAAAATATTAGCATGAACCCCATACAAGTAATGATGCCAAGTTTTCAAAGCAAATACCACGGCGGCAAATGCAAGATCATGGGCAGGATAATTATTTTCATGCACCTTAAGTTGCCTAGAGGCATAAGCTATCACCTTACCATTTTGCATCAACACACACCCCAAATTAATTCTTGGGGCATCACAATACACAACAAATCCTTCCAACCTTTCCAGTAGAGATAAGATAGGAGCGGAAACGAGCTTATCTTTCAAAATTTGAAAACTCTTCTCACATTCATTGGTCCACACAAATTTTTCCTTCTTTTGGGCCAACTTAGTCATAGGAGAAGCAAAAGAAGAGAACCTATTCACAAACCTCTGGTAATAACCCGCAAAACCCAAGAAACTTCTAATATCCGATAGGGTCAAAGGCCTAGGCCAATTTCTAATTACCTCCATCTTCTTAGGATCCACCTTAATACCATTAAGATATCATTAATAAAAACCACCAAAAATAAATCAAGGTAGGGTTTAAAGACCATATTCATAAGATCCATAAAGATAGCCGGTGCATTAGTCAACCCGAAGGACATCACCACAAACTCATAGTGCCCATAGCTAGTCCAAAAGGTCATCTTGGTAATGTCATACTCCCTCACTTTTACTTGGTGATACCTGGAGTGAAAATCAATGTTAGAGATATGACTAGCCCCTTGAAGTTGGTCAAAAAGATCATCAATCCTTGGTAGAGGGTACTTATTCTTTATGGTAACCCAATTAAGTTACCGACAATCAATGCATAGTCTAAGAGAACCATCCTTCTTCTTCACAAACAACATCAGTGCACCACAAGGTGATAGGCTAGGCCTTATAAAACCTTTTTCCAACAAATCTCTCAATTGTTCTTTCAACTCCTTCAACTTCGCCAGGGTCATATGGTAAGGGGGAATAGAAATGGGTTGAGTATCGGGAATAAGGTCTATACCAAAGTTGATTTCCCTTTCAAGAGGAACACTGAGAAGCTCATTGGGAAAGACATCTAAGAACACATTAACCACTGGAACCAACTCTATAGGAATGACCTTGAAGTCAACATCCCTAATCCTCACAAGATGATGGAGACAACTCTTAGAAATCAACTTTTAGGCTTTAATGCAAGAAACAAATCTACCCTTGACCACCACATCATAAATCTCCCACTCTAGGATGGGTTCGTCAGGCAATTAGAATTTGACCCTAGGGTTCTACAATTAATAGAAGCATAATATGCATGCAACCAATCCATCCCAACAATGACATCAAAATCCACCATATCTAATTCAACAAAGTCACAAGGCAAGATTTTATGCAAAATGAAAATAGGACAATTTCTATAGACCCTTTTAGCAACAATGGATACACCAATGGGAGTAGACACTTCATAAGGCTTACACAATAATTCGGGACTAACATGAAGCTTTTTTCGAAACAAAAGGAGTAATAAAAGAAAAAGTGGCACTCGGGTCTATCAAAGCATACACATCAAAATCAAAAACCTTTAACATACCTATGAAGCACTAGTCCAAATCTAGTGACCCATAGAGGGGTATGGTTGAGAATATCGACGATCATCCTCATGATTCCTAGCAACCCATGGGCAACGTCTCGAGTTATGATCCTTTACACTAAACTTGAAACATGCACTTGAACCGGCCAAACAATCTCCAAGATTGTACTCTCCCCACTTGTAGCATGGAGGAGAAGCTTGAAAACCAACACCCTTGCCTTTTCTTTAAGAATATGGACAACTAGGAATCTTGTGTCCCATCTTGCCATACCCAAACCATGAACTCATGTTCCTCCAACATGTGTCACTATAATTTCTCCCACATTTTGGGCACCTAGGGCGAGTCCTCCAACCATTGCCACCTTCAACTTGGACCCTCATTATCCCTTCCTTTGAGGCCACCAGGCAATCTCTTATCTTATGCCCAACCCCACCATAATTTGAAAAACCCTCAACTTTTACCAAACACCTCCTTTGATGCTTCTTGGCACACCCTTGATAAGTGAAAAAAAGGATCCTTTTATTTTTATACTTGGGAACTGGTAGACTAGTAGAAGATGAGGCACCACCGACTTGGGCCCTATTAGCCTCATTCCCCTTTCTCTTATCCCTTGAAGTCTCAGGAGCACCCACTTGATGATTGAGTTGAGCAGTTACAATCATGGCCAATAGCCATAGAGCATTACAAACCTTAGCATTTGACATATAACCATTGGGAAGTTGACCCCCAAGTGAGAGATGGTCACTGCCGTATCCATTACCCTCAATAGATTGAGATATTTTTTGAAAGGCAATGATTAAGAATGAGGAATATGCATTAGAGGACCTAGCTCTGCCACATGACTTAGATATTGAAGAAGTGAAACATTTCCTAAAATGCCTTATAGCCTCCTATTCATAGTTGTGGCATACTTCACAATCATAAATAGGACTCTAATCGATGTAGAGTTTTGGATTCTGAGGACCATTAAAAACCTAGTGCTTAGATAACAAGTTTGGCATGACCCAAGCCTAGGATTTAGACGTGACACGATGAATGGTAAATCGAAGTGTCCCAAATAATCCTCTTAGCATATCAATTACATATCCTTGGTCATGGAAGTATAGTAAAAAACAACAAAAATTATAAACAAGGGGAAAAAAAGGACTAAGAGAAGTCTTTGATAGTATAAAACATTGAAGAGTCAAAGCTCAAAGCATATATACATCAATTGCTCCAACAACACCTCTAAACACAGATTAGATGGGGGCCAAGACATTTTTTTGAGCTCACCCTCATAGTATCAAATATTCAACATTAGAAATAACAAAAGCAAGAGTAGTATAGCTAGTGTCCCGAACTTGAGGACTCACCAGAAGCTTATTTTCAAGATGCCAAAACTAGCCAAATAGAGGATGATCGTGAGGAGCTTCTATTCCTACATGGTAATATCATGTAGGCAGAGAGTATGCATTTGTATGTTGAATGTACTAAGTATGTAAGATGCAATGCAACAAGACATAGGCAACTTAGTCAAACTGCATAAACATAAGCAATAGGTAAGTATAATAACAATATGTCATGCATGATCAATGTTTGAAGTAACACATGCTTGTAAAACATATATCTTGAGAATATAGATTACATGTGTAGGAGGAGACCATCATCATAGACCAAGAAAACTAGTACTTGGAATCCAAGGTATATCACCCCCTTGGAAGGTGATTAAGGTATCTACCCCTCAATTTGTAGATGAGCATGTCACTCCCCATCATAGTGGTCAAGATATATACCCCTCAACATGGTAGATGGGCATAGCACCCCCCATTAAAGTGGTCAAGGTATATACCCCTCAACATAGTAGATGGGCATAGCACCTCCCATCAAAGTGGCCAAGGTATATACCCCTCAAGAGAGTATATAGGCATAGCACCCCCCATCAAAGTGGTCAAGGTATATGCCCCTCAATATGGTATATGGAGCATAGCTCCCGCCATCAAAGTGGTCAAGGTATATGCCTCTCAACATGGTAGATAGGCATAGCACCCTCCATCAAAGTGGCCAAGGTATAAACCCCTCAACATATTAGAAGGGCATAACACCTCCTATCAAAATGGCTAAGGTATATACCCCTTAACATGGTAGATAGGCATAATACCCCCTATCAAAGTGGCCAAAGTATATATCTCTCAACATGGTAGATAGGCATAGCACCCCCCATCAAAGTGGTCAAGGTATATTACCCCCTCAACAAGGTGTGGTCAACTTACAACTCTATAGATACTCTTTATGAAATCAATACATATATACAATCCCTTCATCACCATAGAGTCACTTAACGTGGTAGATGGGCATAACATCCCCCCCCCCCCCCCCCAAAAAAAAATAATGGTTGAGCCATATCATCCCCTCAACAAGGTGTGGTCAACTTGCAACACTAGAGATACTTTTCATGAATTCAATAAATACATATAATTCCTTCATCATCATAGAGTCACTTCGCTTGTAAACCATATCGTAGACCATCAATAACCCAAGAATTCATGTCAAGACATTTTATCAAACACTTGATGGGTCTGTAATGCTAGTTTAAAATCATATAATTCAAGAGTGAAATCATGTGAGAAAACTCAATGTAAATAAACCCACTAACACATTGTAAAACCCTCATGCAAGGTAGTTGGAAATCCCTTATCAAACCTTATAATAGATTATAGTTTCATAGCTCAAAATATGCACAGTCACAATAGATAAAACATCTTATAGTATAAGCTTAAAATAGATAGACATATGGTTCTGATCAACATTTCATAAAATCCTAACATAATTTTTAATCATAATTTATAATACGTAATACCCATAAGTAACATAACTACGAAACATACAAATTTCATGAATAGGAAGGTTGGACACTATGGGTTGAAGGATCTAATGGTTGAAACCCACATATCTCAAATTTGGGGATTTTCTTGATGTAGACTCAGATGAGAACTTGAAGCTTGAATAAAGTTCTTGAGATCCGAAATTAAGCTTGGGCCACTTGAATTTGGATGAAATATTTGGTTAAGTGTTAGAGAGGGTTTTGAGTGATATATAGTTGAAAAATGACTAAGTATGGGTGTTTTTATTCATAGGTGGGAATGGGGCAATGACCCCAAGGCCTTAGCCTGAAACAAGAAAAATAAGAAGGTCACAACAATGCTCCATGATGGGTCTATGTCGCAGAGCCAACGTGGATGCACACTGGATATTGCAAAGTTGAAAAAAGAAATTTCTCTACAGGTTCTCTTGAATCGGGGTTATACCTATTTCCACTTAATTTTTCCCCTGACCAAGAATATAAAGTTGAATTTTTGATATCGTGCATGGATTTTGAGACATATAGAAATTACAATTATGGGCATTTTTGAGGCATATTTTCAGGCACTTTTGTGGCGTTTTAATTGGCTTATATCTTGTTGTATTGAATCCCACATACTTAGTACATTCAAATATACTAATGCATATTCTATGCCTACATAATGTTACCATGTAGGGACCAGAGCACCTTTTGATCATCCTCTATGTGGCTAGTTTGGTACCTCGGAGATAAGCTTTGGTGAGTCCTCAAGTCTGAGGACACTAACTTTATTTCTCTTGCTAATTTGAGACTTCTTTTGTTGAACACTTTTTATTATGAGGGTGAGTCCGGAAAGTATATTGGCCCCTGATCTATTCTATGTTAGAGGTGTTGTTGGAATATTATGATGTACTTATACTTTGAGCTTGACACTTTATGCTTTTATGATTTCCAAAGACATTCCTTAGTCCCGCTTCCCTTTATTTATATCTCTTGATGTTATATACTTTGCTTCAGTGACCAAGAATATGTGAATGATATGCTAAGAGGCTTGTTTGGGGTCCCTTTAGGTTCTCTATTCGCCGTATCACATCTATTCCCTAGGCTGGGGTCGTGACGTTATTGACTTCAAACCACCCAATGGGTGATCTACATCGCCTACCATATAATGCCTCAAATGATCCCACCCCAATACTTGCATGATAACTATTGTTGTAGGTAAACTTAGTAAGTGGCAAATGCTCATCCCAACTCCCTTTGAATTCTAACGTATAAGCTCTCAACATATCTTCCAAAGTGTGAATAGATCTTTCAGCTTGCCCGTTGATTTGGGGATGAAAAACAATACTCAACTTCACCTTAGTTCCTAGTACCTTTTGGAAGGATCTCCAAAAATGAGAGGTAAATTTGACACCAGGATCTAATATCATGGGCAATGGAATCCCATGCAGCCTCACTAATTCTCAAATGTATAAATGAGCATAATCTTCATCACTAAATATAGTCTTGATCGGTAAGAAGTGAGCCGACTTTGTCATACAATCTACTATCACCCATATAGAGTCAAAATACGTTTAGGTCTTTGGTAACCCCACTAAAAAGTCCATGTTGATTTCTTCCCTCTTCCAAGTAGGAATGTCAATATCTTGGGATAGGCACCACTTGACCTTAGATGCTGAACTTTGTCTTTTTTACAATTGGCACAGTCGAACACAAATGGAGCAATGTCCTTCTTCATTTTATTCCACTAATAGGTCTTTTTCAAGTCTCCATACAACTTTGTAGTACTAGGTGAATGGAGTAGGAGGAGTTGTATGCTTCTTGCATTATCAGCTTCTTCATCTCACTATCATTGGGTACACATAACCTCTCTTGACATTGGAGCACACTAGCTCCCTTTTGTGAGAAGACCTCTATCTTTCCTTCCTTCTCTAAGACTTTCAACTCTACTAAGGAGGGGTTATGCTCTTTATTAGACTTGACCTCTTCAACCAAAGAAGATTCCGACCCATGAAGCACCATTGCACTACCATTTCTGGATTCCTTTAACTTTACCCCTAATCTAGCCAACCTATGGACTTCTTTGACCAAGTCCCTTTTTCCATCACCTTTAATATGGGACATACTACCCATGGAAACCCTACTAAGGGTGTCAGCTACCACATTGGATTTGCCCAAGTGATACTTCACACTCATGTCATAGTCTTTTAGTAACTCTAACCACCTTCATTGCATCAAATTGAGATCTTTCTTGGTGAACACATGTTGGAGGCTCATATGGTTGGTAAAGACATCTACATGAACCCTATACAAGTAATATCGCCAAATCTTTAAGGCAGACACTACCACCACAAGTTTAAGGTTATGAGTCCAGTAATTCTTCTCATGCACTTTTAATTATCTTGAATCATAAGCAATCAACTTTACCATTTTGCATTAGCACACCCAATCCAATCCTTGATGCATCACAATAAACAAAGAAACCATCATTTCCTTCTACCAAGGTCAGTATTGGGGTCAAAGTTAGCCAATCCTTTAAAGTTTTGAAGCTTTCTCACACTTATCCGTCCACACAAACTATGTCTTTTTTTTAAGTCAACTTGGTGAGTGGGGATGAAATAGAGGAGAAATCTTACATAAACCTTCTATAGTATCCAGCTAGGCCTAAGAAACTCCTTATTTCTATAAGAGTCAATGGCCTTGGACAATATTTCACCACCTCATTCTTCTTAGGATCAACTTTGATGCCATCATGTAATACCACATACCCAAGGAAGGAAACCTCATCTAGCCAAAACTCATACTTGTTAAACTTCACATAAAGCTTTTGCTCCCTTAGGGTTTGCAATACCACCCTCAAGTGCTTCATATGATTTTCCTCACTTCGAGAGAAAATGAAAATATTATCAATGAACACCACCACGAACATGCCAAGGTAGGACTTAAACACCCTATTCATAAGGTCCATAAATATAGTTGAGGCATTAGTGAAACCAAATAACATTACTAGAAAATTGAAGTGACTATACCTAGTTCAAAATGCCATCTTAGGAATGGCACTTTCCCTCACCTTCAATTGGTGATACCCTGATCTCAAGTCAACCTTGGAGAAATGTGTAGCCCTTTGCAGTTGGTCAAATAAGTTGTCTATCTTTAGTATGGGTATTTGTTCTTGATAGTGACCTTGTTGAGTTGCTAATAATCTATACATATATGGAGTGACTCATCAGTCTTCATCACAAAGAACATTAGAGCACCACATGGAGACCGACTAGGTCTAATGAAACCCTTCTCGAACAAATCCTTCAATTGCTCTTTTAGTTCTTTCAACTCCATAGAAGCCATTCTATATGGAGGGATTGAGATAAGTTGAGTGTTAAGGAAGATATCAATGCCAAAGTCTATTTCCCTTTCAGGAGGAATACCCAATAACTCATTCAAAAAGATATCGAGAACTTATTAATAATGGGGACCGACTCAAGGGAAGGAACTTTAGAGATGACATCTTTCACTCTCACTTAATGATATATGTACCCCTTAGAGATCATTTTCCAAGTCTTTAAGAAAGAAACAAAGTGACCTCAACATGAAGACTTACTATGCTCCTACTCAGGAATAGGCTTATTTGGGAATTGAAACTTTACCCTATGGTTTCTAAATTCTATGGGGCATAAAAGGCATACATCCAATCCATCCCAAGTATTACATCAAAATAAACCATGGAAAGCTCAACTAGATCACAATAGACCACTTTATGAAAAATAGAAATAGGGAAATCTCTATAGACTCTTCGGTTAACAATGGACTCTTTGATGGGGTTACTTACTTCATAGGGCTCATGAAGGAATTTGGAACATGCATGAAATTTATTAGCAAGAAAAGGGGTCATAAAGGACAAATTATCTCCTGGGTCTAATAAGGCATTTTCATCATAATTAAAAACTCTCAACATATCGGTGACAACATCTGAAGCCTCTTTAATCTCTTGGCAATGATAGAGAGCATAGAACCAATTAGTCCTTTGGGCACTTGGAACTTTCCCACCTTATCCTTTGAGCCTGCCACTGTCATTCTTACAATCTTTTACATGATATTTGGGCTTTCCACATTTGAAGCAAGAGTTTGATCTGGCCAAACACTCTCTTTTGTGGAGCCTTTCACACTTTGGAGTAACTTGGGCTTTAAGGCTTAGGAGCAATCTCCTTGTCCTTGGTGATTTAGGGAGGAGGGGTATTGGTAGATCCTTGTCCTCCTGACCACCTTGGAACTTGTGACCTCCATTCCTTTGGTGAGAATAGTCTCTACCATCTAGTCCAGCCCTTTTGGACTCCCTCGCTCTCTCTCTCTTTCTCTATTTGCTCCACATAGGTTATCAATCAAAATATATCCATCTTCTTCACTAGAATAACTACCTTACACTCTTAGGACACCAAGTTGGATATGCCAAAGATAAACTTGCTCATACACGCCTTTGGATCCACAACCATGAAGAGGGCATACTTAGAAATCTTAGTGAATTGAAGGGCATACTCTCTCACAGTCATGGACCCTTACTTGAGGTTGATGAACTCTTGGACTTTGGCCTCCCTTAGCTCAATCCGAAAGAACCGATCCAAGAAGGAACACTTGAACTCTTCCCATCTGGGATGACCCTTTTTTTACCTCTCCCATCTACCCATTGCTCGTATCATATTATGGCAATCCCTTTGAGTTGATAGGCCACCAACCCAGCTTTTTCCTCTAAAGGTATATCAATGACCACTACAACTTAGTAGCCTTCGTTAATGAAATCAATGGGGTCCTCCTCTGTCTTGGAACCATGAAACTCTTGAGAGTTCATTCTCATGAATCTCTCATATAGTGACCGGAGTAGGCACTTGGGAAGGGACGA
>DF363223.1:0-11352 GCA_000787875.1 Solanum virginianum
TTTAATTTCAAAAAAATTAAACTTAGAGAAGTTTGATTGAAAGAAGATTAGTTTATTGGAACCAAAAAATAAATTTGAAAGCCTATATGTTGTCGGATTCCTTTAATCATATTTAACATGGAACATATTAATAAATCTCAATTCCTAGTGAGCATGAAATAAAATATTATAACCTCAAACATCTAAAAAAGAAAGCACAATCAGACAACAAGTAGAGCAGTAAATATGAATCACGGGGCTTTAAAATAAAAGAAGAAGAAAGGAGTAGTCGAGGAATGACTAAGCCATTAACAACCAATTTCACAACTAGGAACATGAAGCATAATAAAGAGCTGAAACGGTTAATCAAAACTAAGGGACATATGAAATGATAAATCACACTTTAAACAAAAGGTTATGTAAGACACACACAAAAATGTAAACCTTTTTACACATGTATCTTAAAATGTTAGCATCACAACATATATTAGATTGAATCCATAAAACATGAAGAACTAGAACATTTTAAGAGTAAATAGTGGCTATATTCTCAAACGTAGCAGGTATCAAACAGGAAATAACCAAATTAAGGGATAAAGAATCCATTTTGAGCTTATAGATTAAACAAAAAGAACATGGAAACATTGATATCACCAATTCTCCTACACAGAATAAACCTCTTGAAGTCATAAACTATTTAGAAAGTAAAATAGGAAAATACTCAAGTAGTTGTAACAAATTTCTTGGTGTATGGAGAAAACAAAAATAGATCAGCTATGACATAACCAAATTAAACAATTTTATCTCTTTAATTATACTAGGAAAAAAGCAAGGTTCCAAGATAAAGGTATTCTAACATGCTAGAGTGAAATTAAAGCATAACCCATAGCCACTTAAAGTATCATGGCATTATCGATCAAACGGTAGATAGATCTTGAAACCAAAAGAACAAACAGGGAACATAATCAGATTTTCTGCATTTTTCAACAAATTTTGATGTAACATAAGGATTTATCACAAACTGATGAGCAAACTCTAAATAAGTAAGGAAGAACTAGATGAAGGCCGTTACTACTATTCTCAAAACTGTAAGTACGTATCGTAATAGGAAATCAAAATATCTAAAACGTTCGAACTCTTTCACATAGATTCAAGAGTGAGACAACAAAAGATTAATTTAAACATTTTGTTCAAAAACTGACAGAAGCTAATAATGAACCCCAAAATAAATAAAATCAAAAACCTCGATAAACAGGTTGAACCAAAGAAAGAACCAATAACTCATGGACTAACTTAGCATCTCAAACTAGCTCAAATGACCAGTTATAAATCATAGCTAAAATCTAAAACAGAAGCAGAAAATGAGGCAACACCTACTCGCAGATTCGAAACCATTTTGATAGAAAACTTTAAGATAAATCCAACACAACAAGGACTAAACGAGAAACATGAAACCAACATTGAATCGAGAACCTTGCAAGCTAAAACATCAAACACTCATGTTCAAACAACATGAGGAAGAACAAGACTAAACTATTACCTTTTGGATGACAATGAGTTAGGATAAAGAATGAGCTAATGGAAGTCTCACCACTCGAGAACTTTGTTTGGCCCATTCTTTGACTCCAAATAGCTTCTAATCTCAAAGGAAATCTCTGATAGTCGACTGGAAAACTTAGAAATTGGCTTGACAAGAAGAGTACTTTTTTGAGGTAATGATGGCTGCCCCTAAGTGATGATGAACAAGGGATTTAAATAGGGGATTTTAGGGTTGGAATTTGAATTTTAAACTCCCTCTCTAGACAAGAAAGTTGCTGAGTAGTTGATGGTTCTAACGAAAAAAGCATGCGTGAGGAGAGATGGCTTGCAGGGCACTAAAATTTATCAACTTTGTCAGAGGGATCATTCAAGAATTTACAGGTTATGTTGTTGAAGAAGATGAAGTTACGAGTGAGGTGCATTGGTGTACAGAAGAAAGGAAAGAAAGGAGAAAATTAGGGGTGCGTGGCCCCCACACATATTTTTATACATATATGTAATATATTTGTCTATTACTGGCTGATTTTGTTTTTTGATAAAAGGGAATAGGGTGGTTGGGTTCTTGAGTCAATTGGACCAAATTTGGCCCAAAAAAGGCCAATTAGTCCAAGGAAACGAACTAAAAAATGGGTTTTAAAAAAAAGCCCAATTCAATTGCAAATCTTCATCACATTGAATTGATGGTGAATTTGAACAAAAATGAATTTTTTTAATTAATTGAAAAGCTTCTTAAGTCCAACAAAATAGAATAATCAACTAAAAATGTAAAGTCCTTGATTCATGAAAGGGTATTAATCAAACGTGATAAGTCATTTGCGAATTATAAAAATAATGAAATGATATGGAAAAAAATCCCTTAAAATATTTTGAATTTTGTGAATACTAATTACTTTAAATTATTTAAATTTTAAGAAGCTCGATAATTAATTGATATTGTGGAGGATAAAAAACACCCACAATTCATACTTATCACATTTATCAAACAACCTCTCATCCCTTAAAATTTGCAATATCGCTCTCAAATGACTCACGAGCTCTTCTTCGTTCTAGAAATAAATCAATATAACATCCACAAACTACTAAACACATGACAAGGTAGGGTTTAAAGACCCTAATCATGAGATCCATAAACATAGCCGGTGCATTAGTCAAACCCAAAGAAACTACCACAAATTTTAAATGCCCCACACCTAGTCCGAAGAGGTCATCTCAAGGATATCACCCTCCCTCACTCTCACTTGGGGATAAAGAAACCAGACCGAAGATCAACCTTATAAAAGAAACGACTAGCCCTTTGTAGTTGTTCAAATAGGTCGTCTATCCTTAACTATCATGTTACAACCTTACAGGCTCTACACTCACAGGAAGCTTGATATAAATATAACTAATCCAGCCCAAGGATAATCTCAAATCCACCACACCAAATTCAACAAAGTAACAAAATAAGACTTTATGCAATAAGGACATGGGACAACCCCTATAGACTTTTCTAGCAACAATAGACTCACCAAATAAGGTAGACACCTAAGAGGTTCACATAGAAGTTCGGGACACACATGAAACTTACTAGCAACAAAAGGAATAATGATAGAAATTGTGGAACCTGGACCTATCAAGGCATGCACATCAAAATCAAAAACCTTTCACATATCGATAACAACATCGAGCACCTCATCTCCTCCCTGCCTCCCTTAAAGAGCATAGAACTGATTATGTTATGGAGCACTCTCTTATTGGCCATCTTGGGCCCTTTGACCACCATGACCACCTTTACCCCTTTTTTGAGCATATGGACAATCGACTAGCTTCTGACCCTCTTCGCCATAACCATAACAAGCATTGGTTTTCCTCATGCATGGACCACCATGGTTCCTCCCACACTTTTGAGACCTAAGGTTAGATACCCCATCAATAGCTAACCTCTTGTTGGAGCATTGGAGAGCTCTTTACCTTGGAAGCTATCATCAAATCAAGCTCTCTTGGATTCACCAATTCTCCTCTTTCTAAGTTTTTCCTCCTCAAGTTGTTCGGCATAAGTTATGAGGTGGGAAAAATCCATATCACTTACCTACATGGTTGTTTGACACTCTTCATTAACCAAGTCGAATACACCAGACACAAATTTGTTCATCCTAGACGTCGGCTCGGCAACCAATTATGGGGCATACTTGGAGAGCTTGTTGAATTTGAAGCATACTACCTCACACTCATCGATCCTTGCTTGAGGTTCATAAATTCCATCATTTTAGCCTCTCTCAACTCAATAGGGAAGAACCGATCGAGGAAGGCGGCCTTGAACTATTCCCAAGGAATAACATCTTGATTTCCCCTCTCTACTTTCCATTGCACAAACCAAATTTGAGCCACAACTTTTAGTTGATAGGCCGCTAGTTTTGCCTTCTCCTCTGAATTCACCCCCATAATAGATAGTACCTTATACACCTCATCAATGAAATCTTGAGGATCCTCATTCACTTTAGACCCATAAAACTCCAATGGGTTCATTCTAGTAAAATCCCTCACACTTGAGGCCGGAGTATGACCATTAGGAGCTTAGGCCCCTTGATTTAATTGGTTGGTCATTGCATGGGCCAACATAGTAATGGCATTCTGTAACTTAACTTCGATAGCCCCTCCATCTTAAAGAGCTTGAGGAGTGGGGTAAGCCAGTTGCCCCCCCAGGTGCACGGGGCCTCTTTGGTCTTCCTCTTTGTCCACCTTGAGGAACGGGGTAGGCCGGTTGCTCCTCAGGTGAACAGGCTCTCCTTAGTCTTTCTCTTGGAATGACATGATCTAAAATAGCAAAGAACATTCATTAAGGGGAAAATTTATCTTACAATTAAGCACGATATAGACCATGAAGAAGTGAAACATTTCCTAAAATGCCTCAAAGACTCTTACTCATAGTCATGGCACGGTTCACAACCATGTATAAGACTCTAATTGATATGGTGTGTTGTATTTTGAGGACCATTAACAATATAGTGCTCTAATGCCAAGTTTGTCAGAACCCAAACCTAGGGTCTAGACATGACACGGTGAATGGGGAACCTGAAGGAACCCCCAACAAGCCTCCTATCATATCAATCACACATCCTCAGTCATAGAAGCAAAATAACAACAACAAGAGACATAAATAAAGATAAAGGGACTAAGGGGAGTCTTTGAAAACCATAAAATATTTAAGAATGAAGAAGAGTTAAGATCATAGCATAATTACATCAATTGTTCCAGCAACACCTCTAACATAGATTGGGTGGGGGCCAAGAAACTTTCCGAGCTCATCCTCATAGTATCTAAGTTTAATATAAAGAGATAACAAGAGCAAAAGTAGCATAGCTAGTATTCCCGATCTTGAGGACTCACCAAAGCATATCTTCAAGATGCCAAAACTAGCTACGTGGAGGATGATCATGCGGTGCTTCGATTCCTATACGGTAACATCGTGTATGCATAGAGTATATGTTAGTATATTTGAATGTATTAAGTAAGTAGGATGCAATGCAACAAGAGATAGGCAACATAGTCAAAATGCAAAGTTATAAGCAAGGGATAAGTATAATAACAACATGGTATGCATGATCAATGTTTGAAATAAAATATGCTTGTATAGAACATAATACATATGTAGGAAGGGACCATCATCATAGACCAAGCAACTATTACTTGGAATCTAGGGCATATCACCCCCTCAACAAGGTGATTGGGGCATGTCACCCCCTCAACAAAGTGATTGAGGCATGTCACCCCCTCAACAAGGTGATTATCTACTTGCAAAATCATAGATACTTTTCATGGATTCAACATATACATACATTCCTTTCATCATCATAGAGTCATTTGAGTCATAGGCCATATAATAGATCATCAATAACTCAAGAATCCTTAACAAGACATTTTATCAAATACTTGGCGGGTGTGTAATGCTAATTCAAAATCATACAATTCAAGAGTGAAATCATATGAGAAATCTCAAGGTAAATCTACCCACCTATACATGGTAAAACCCTCATAAAAGATAAATTGAAGTCCCCCATCAAATATCATAATAGATCATATATTCATAGCTCAAAGCATGCTTGAAAAGTCAATATTTTATGAAATCCCCATATAGTTTATAATCAAATTTCATAATAAGGGATACCCATATATAATCCAACTTGAAAACATGCAATTTACATATAAACGAAGGTTGGGCACCATGGGTGAAAGGACCCAATGGTTGAAACCCACATATCTCAAACTTGGGTTTGCTTGATGAAGATTTGAATGAGAACTTGAAGCTTGAGTGAAGTTCTTTAGATCCGGAATTGAGTTTGGGACACTTGAATTTTTGGATGAAATATTTGGTTAAGTGTTAGGGAGGGTTTTGAGAGCGTCTCGAGTGATATAGAGTTGAAAAATGGTTAAGTGTACGTTTTTATGCATAGGAGGGCATGGCCCAACACCCCAATCCCTTAGGCTAAAATAGTGTTAACAGGGAAAATCAACACTAATTCGCGCCCCTAGCGCGTTGTGGCCAGGGCGTTGATCCTCTCTAGATTTTACAAATTTATGAAAATAAATTTTTGCTATAGGTCCTCTAAAATTGGGGTTATACCCATTTTCCACTCAATTTTGCCCCCTGATCACTAATATGAAGTTTGATTTTCGATATCACGCTCGAATTTTGAGATATATGGAAATTATGATTATGGATATTTTCGAGGCACATTTTCAGCTGATTTTGGGGCGTTTCAATTAACATTAAAACACACTCAAAACTCAGAATGTTATTTCAAATGGGCAAAAGCTAGGGCTTTCAAGAACCTTCTTTAATTCCTTCAAGAAACTAATTTCCCAGGTATTTTAGGCCCTCCAAAAGTTATCCTGCGTATATTTTAGTATCTTTAAGTACTAGTCTCTACCCAAGATCAAGCTTATGAGTTGGGATCATATTTTCTCCATTACTAGTTAATTTCATCAAATTACTTGTTCATGCATTTTTCTTAATAAAAATCATGGACTTTGCTTATTTCAATACTAAATTAAGCTATTCAGACAAGATTTGCACTTATTGTTGCATTTGTGATAACTCTATATATATTTCATGAAAAGCTATTATGTCCACAATTTTGAGTTGAGTTTAAGAAGTACTTAAAGCTTCCATGATTACAAGATAGCTGAGTAATAAAGATTGTGTTTTGAGACACTTTGCATTGATACAACTTTCAGTCAAAGAAAAGAGACAAGTTAAGAAAAGTTTAAGAGGAGCTAAAGTTGGGCTAGGTTCTAAAAGATTAAAAAGGCATTTTGAGAACTCTTACACTTAAATTTATGAGCATTATAAAAGTTATTTTGGGAGTGGTATGCAACATGGATATGAGTGAGGGTAATAATAGCTCGAACTCATAAACTATGAAGCTTACATGGGATAGGATTATACCAAGAGTACAACTCCTCATCTACCACTATATGGCCCAATTTTGGGATGGATCCACCATTCCCCTAGTTTTCTTCCTTACCCTGACAAAGTATGGAACAACTCTGGTAGCATGGGCAAGACGTTGTATCATCACGAAGCTCATAGTGATGGTTGTCGGTTAGAGAAACTCCCCAAGATAGAGTAAACTAGTTTCAACATATAGAGTTTCAGCATATGTTTTTGCTTTCAGGATGCACTTTATTTATTACTTATGTTATCCTATTTTGAGACATGTTTTAGTTACTTTGAGTATATTTTCTTATCCTAAGTTCTCAATTTTGGCTATTTTACATACCGTACGTTCTATATGCTGACATCCTTTGGACCTGCAGTATTTTATGATGTAGACGCAGTTGACAGGGTTCCTTAACAAACGCTTCATTAAGGACCATCTATTCATTCAGTTATTCGTGAGACCTCTAACAAATCAGAGGCAATAGAGTCTTTATCTATGTTTTAAGCTTTTCAGTTCAATTATGGTTCCCATGGGCCTGTCACGGTAGTTATTTCAGATTATTCTAGTTAGAGGTTCCATAAACTGTATAACATGAGTTTTAGTTCTCATTTTCAGTTGTTATTGAAATATTTCCTATGTTTAGATTGTTTAGACTTTTGCTTTCTTTTAGCACATTATATCTAGGTCTGCTATTTATTAATTAAGTCTTCCACTGAGTAAAGTAGCCAAACCAAGTGGTTCACTTGGGACAAGAAATGGCTCTGGGTACCAGCCACGCCCAGGGTGTGAACTCGGGGCATAACAGTTAAGCCAAGTGGCAAGCAATTGAAAAAACACTTCAAAATTTTAGGACAACAAAATTAATGAATATGACAATAAAATCTTTTAATTTAGAGATTAAAAATAATTTAAGTAGCAAATACATCAGACTTGAGTTTTAAAAATCTATACATATAATAAAGGATAGTAGTTTTAAATGTGATTAAGCCATGTGTCAAGCTATTGAAAAGCCACTTGACAATTTTAAGACAACAAAATTAATAAATAGAGTAATAAGATCTATTAATTAAGATATTAAAAATAATTGATTTAGCAAATACATTGGACTTTTAAAAATCTATGTATATGTCATGACCCACGCCTAGGGCCTAACGTGTCACGGCGAATGGGAATCCGAAGGGACCCCAAATAAGCCTCTTAACATATCATTATACATCCTTGGTCGCAGAAGCATTTGAACAACAACAAGAGCATAAAACAAGGATAAGGGGCTAAGGGAAGTCTTTCATAACATAAAACATCAAAAGAGTCAAAGAGAGTAAAAGCTCATAGCATCATTACATAACTTGTCCAACAATACCTCTAAACTTAGAATTGAGCAGGGGCCAAGATAACTTTCCAAGCTCACCCTCATATCAAAAGCATACAAAAGATAAAGAGAGTCTTTTCATAACATAAGAACAAGAAATATCATCCCCAGAGTTGAGGACTCACCAAACATGCTTTTAGAAGATAGTACTAGTCACATGGCGGAAGATGATCAAGTGGAGCTCCGATTCCTACATGGTAACATCATGTAGGCATAAAGTATGCATTAGTACGTTTGAATATACCAAGTATGTAGGATGGAATATAACAAGAGGTAGCCAACATAATCAAAATGCATAATTAGGCAATAAATGAGCATATAGCAATATGGTTTGGTTGATGATCGTTACACCCTACCATTCATGGTGATTGAGGTAACAACGCCTCAATTGGTTGATCGTTTTCTCACCATACCATCCATGGTGATGAGGTATCAACCCCTCAATTGGTGGATGGTTGTCACACCCTGCTATCCATGGTGATTGAGGTATCAACCCCTCAATTGGTTGGTTTTCACACCCTAACATCCATGGTGATTGAGCTATAGCACCCCTCAACAAGGTATGGTTAACTTGCAACACTATAGATACTTTTCAAGCAAACAACTCATATACACTTTCCTTTCATCATCATATAGTCATTTAACTCATAAGCCATGCACTAGACCTTTAACAACTCAAGAATCTATAATCGGGCATTTTATCAAACACTTGGTGGGTGTGCAATGCCAGTATAAAACTATGCAATTCAAGAGTGAAATCATGGAAGAAAACTTGAAGTAAATCAAGCCACCAACACTTGGTAATACCCTGATGCAATATACATTGAAATCTTTCATCAAATCTCAAAATAGATCATAGTTTCATAGATAAAAACATGCTTAAATAGTTATACTTTTATGAAACCCCAACATAGTTCATAGTCAAATTCATTATAAGTAAGACCCATAAGTAAATCAACTTGGAAACATACAATTTATGTAAAAAAGAAGGTTGGGCATCATGGGTGAAAGGACGCAATAGTTGAAACCCACATACCTCAACCTTGGAGAATTCCTTGATGAAGATTTGATTGAGAACTTGAAGGATGAGTGAATTCCTTAAGATCTGGAATGAGTTTGGGACCCTTGAATTTGAGTGAAATATTTGTCCGAGTGTTTGAGAAGGTTTTGGGGAATGTCTTATATGATATAGTGTTAAAATATGGCTAAGTATAGGTATTTTATGCATGCCAAGACCCAAAGGCCTTGGACCGAACAACAAAAACTGGCAAAAAATACATAGGTCTGCGCCCTGGCCGCGTCGCGCTAGGGGAGCGGAAACCTCTCTGGATATTGCATTTTTGGAATTTCAAATTTTGATAAGGTTTCTCTAAAATCGGTGTTAGACCTAATTCCCACTAAATTTTTCCCCCTAATCATTAATATAAAGTTGTATTTTCAAAATCACGCATAAATTTTGAGATATATGAAAATTACGATTATGGGCACTTTCGAGGCACATTTTCGAGTACTTTTTTGGGTCATTTCAATATCTCCCTCTTGGGGACATTTGTCCCTGAAAGAAATGTATATCAGAGAAGTAAAAAAAATAAATTCAGCCCATACAAGAATACGACAATGCACTTAAACACCATTTCAAAAATCTCAACATAAGTGTCAAAATCACCATGAACTTGTCAAATTAAACATGAATGCATGCAATTGACATAGGGGCTGAAACATAAGGCTTGAAATCACATAGTGGACTTAGAATTAGTACCTTAGGATTGCGTAGAGTGGAAGAGATAGGGATATCAATTTTGTATGTCCGCCTCGGCTTCCCATGTAGCACACAACTTGTTGGTTCCTTCAAAGGACTTTAGCGGAAGCTATATCCTTGTTCCTCAACCTCTTCACCTATCTATCCAAAATTTCTACCAGGACCGCTTCATAAGTCAAGTTGTCTTCAACAACCCCCATAACATCAAGAGGCAATAGCACTTGGGTTACCCACACACTTTCTCAACATGGACACATAGAAGAGCGGATGAAACATATTCATGTCATTGGGCAACTCTAACTCATAAGATACGATACCAATCTTCCTCCACACCCTATAAGGACCCATAAATTATGGACTCAATTTACCCATTTTACCAAAATGAGCAACACTCTAATGGGTGAAACCTTCAAATATACCCAATCACCAACTTTATATTCAAAACCCCTTCTCCTCACATCGGCATAAGAATTTTGATGACTTTGGGCTGTTTTCAACCTTTTCTTAATCAATCATACTTTCTCCATAGCCTGCATAACCAGATTAGGACCCGACAAAGCCATTTCCCCTACCTTAAACCATCCAATCGGGGACCTACAATGTCTACCATAGAGAGCCTCAAAAGGAGCCACACCTATGCTAGAATGATAGCTATTATTATAAGCAAACTCAAACAATGGGAGATGATCATCCCAATTACCCTTAATCTCCAAAACACAAGCTCCAAGTATATCCTTAAGAGTTCGGATGGTTCTTTTGGCTTGGCCATCCAAAATGGAAGATGATCATCCCAACTACCTTTAAACTCCAAAACACAAGCTCTAAGTTCGGCACCATATATAATCTTAATTGGTAGGAAATGAACTGAGTTTATCATTCTATCAACCACAACCCAAATAGAATCAAAACCCTTTCTAGTTTTAGGAAATCCAACAATAAAAACCACGTTAATTTCCTCCCACTTCCCAGTGGGAATCTCTATATATTGGGTTAGGCCACCCGACCTTTGGTGTTTGGCTTTGACTTGTTGGCAATTATGGAAACCAGACATAAACTTAGCAATATCCCTCTTCATACCACCCCACCAATACATTTCTCTCAAACCTCTATACATCTTTGTAGAACCGGGGTGAATAAAATAGAAAGAATTATGAGCCTCATCAAGAATCCTCTTTCTAAAGTCATCCCACTAGGCACATACAACCTACCTTGGTACCTAAGGGTACCATCTCCCCCTTGGGAGAAAACCTCCACCTTGCCCTCTCTCACCAAGGACTCCAATTCTA
>DF363223.1:11378-29223 GCA_000787875.1 Solanum virginianum
ACCCCTTGGGAGAAAACCTCCACCTTGCCCTCTCTCACCAAGGACTTCAATTCTAACAAGGAGGGGTCAACATCTTGCTTTGCTTTTACCTTATCAGCCAAGGAAGATTTTGAACTATCAATAACCACAATAACACCATTATCAACCTCTTCCAACCTAACCCTCAATCTAGCTAACTGATGAAGCTCTCTAGCCACCTCTTTTCTCCTATTATCAACATGAGCTAGCTTACCCATAGACACCTTACTCAAAGCATCAGCCACAATATTAACCTTACCAAGGTGATAATGTACACTCTTATCATAATCCTTAAGAAGTTCTAACCACCTTCGTTGTCTCAAGTTGAGATCTTTTTGAGTGAACACGTATTGGAGACTCTTATGATTGGTGAAAACATCAACATGAACCCCATACAAATAATGGCGCTAAGTTTTCAAAGCAAATAACACGGCGACCAATTAAACATATCAACCTGCACTCCATACAAATAATGATGCCAAATTTTAAAAAAACATACCACGATGGCCAATTCAAGATCATGGGTAGGATAATTCCTTTCATGCACCTTAAGTTGACTAGAGGCATAAGCCATCACTTTACCATTTTGCATCAAAACCAATTCGTGAGGCATCAAAATACATGACAAACCCTTCTAACCCTTCGAGTAGAGATGAGATAGTAGCAGAGACAAGCTTATTCTTCAAGGTTTGGAAACTCTTTTCACACTCATCAGTCCAAACAAATTTTGCCTTCTTTTGGGTTAACTTAGTTATGGGAGAAGCAATCGAAGAGAACACATTCATATATCTCTGGTAGTAACCCACTAAGCCCAAGAAATATCTAATGTTCGATGGAGACAAAGGTCTAGGCCAATTTCTAATCACTTCCATCTTTTTAGGATCCACCTTAATACCATCCCCCAAACCACATGACCTAGAAAGGCAACCTTCTTCAATCAAAATTCACATTTCTCATACATAGCATACAACTTCTCTTCCCTTAAATTTTGTAACACTACTCTTAAATAACTGACATGCTCCTTCTTACTATGGGAATAGATCAAAATATCGTCAATGAAAACCACCACAAAAAAATCAAGGTAGGGTTTATAGACCCTATTCATAAGATCCATGAAGATAGTCGGTGCATTGGTTAACCCAAAAGACATAACCACAAATTCATAATGCCCATTCCTAGTCTGGAAGGTCATTTTGGGAATATCACGTCCCTTACTTTCACTTGATGTTACCCAGATCGAAGATCAATCTTAGATAAGTGCTAGCCCCTTAACGTTGGTTAAATAGATTATCAATCCTTGGTAAAGGATACTTATTCTTTATGGTGACCCTGTTATATTGTCAATAGTCAATACACATTCTAAGAGTACCATTCTTCTTCTTCATAAATAACACCGGTGCACCCTAAGGTGATTGTCTAGGCCTAATAAAATCCTTCTCCAGCAAATCCCTCAATAACTCCTTCAACTCTTTTAACTCTGTTAGGGCCCTATGGTTAGGGAGAATAGAAATGGGGTTGAGTATTGGGAAGGAGGTCTATACCAAAGTCCATTTCTCTTTCAGGAGGAACACTTGGAAGGTCATTTGGAAAGATATCAAGAAACTCATTAACCATCGAAACCGACTCTATAGGAAGGATCTTGGACTCAACATCTCTAACCCTCATAAGATGATAGATTCACCCCTTAGAAATAAACTTATGGACTATAATACAAGAAATGAATCTACCCTTGACCACCACATCATGACTCTCCTACTCAAGAATGGGTTCATTTGGAAATTGGAATTTGACCCTAGGGGTTCTCCAATTAATAGAGGCATAATATGCATACAACCAATCTATCCCAAGAATGATATCAAAATCCACCATATCCAACTCAACAAGAGACTCTCCCACTCAAGGACGAGTTCATTAGGAAATTGAAATTTGACCCTACAATTTCTACAATCAATAAAGGCATAATATACATGCAACCAATCCATCCCAAGAATGACATCAAAATCCACCATATCCAACTAAACAAGATCACAAGGATAAATTTTATGCAAAAAGCAAATGGGACAATTTCTATAGATCTTTCTAGCAACAATAGATGCACCAATAGGAGTAGACAGCTTATAAGACTCACACAACAATTCAGGCTCAACATGAAATCTTTTGGCAACAAAAGGAGTACCAAAGAAAGAGTGGCACCAAGGTCTATCAATGCATAGAAATCAAAATGAAAGACTTTTAACAAACCAGTGATGATTTCAAGCACCTCTCTACCCCTTGCTTCCCTTGAAAAGCATAGAACAGATTGTGCCTTGGGGAACCACCTTGTTGGCCTCCTCTTTCTGAAGGAACCGCATTTGCACCCCGACTTAGTGGACAAACATCTTTATCCTTATTTTGATTACGAGGACAATCAACCTTCTTGCGACACACTTTTCCCCAACTATAGCAAGCATTAGTGTCTCTCATACATGGGCCACCATGGCCTCTACCATATTTTGGACACATAATATTAGGCACCACACCACCATCACCTTGGACCTTTGGGTAGTCACTGAAAAACCTTCTACTAGGAGCAAGAGAAGACCTTTGGCCTTGACGAAATCGGCCACCCTTGGAACTTTGGAACTTACCATCAAAACGAGCCCTATTGGCCTTATTAACCCTTCTCTTTCGCAACTTCACCCCCTCCAATTGTTCAACATAGGTATAAAGAGGGACATGTCCATTTCTACTATCAGCATGGCAGCACGATATTCTTATTCACCAAATTAGATACACCCATCACAAACTTATTCATCTTAGGCCTTAGCTCGGCCACCAATTCTGGAGCATATTTAGAGAGTTTGTTGAACTTGAGGGCATACTCCCTCACACTCATCAACTCTTATTTCAAATTCATGAATTCCATCATTTTGGCCTCCCTTAGCTCAAGGGGAGAACTGGTTGAGGAAAGCCGCCTTAAACTCTTCCTAAAGAATCACATTGTTGACCCCCTTCTCCTCCTTCCATAGAGTATACCATATTTGGGCCACCCCCTTGAGTTGGTAAGTCACTAACTCCACCTTGTCTTCCGATTTAACACCAATAATAGATAACACTTTGTACAGCTCATCAATAAATTCTAGAGGGTCCTCATCCATTTTAGACCCATTGAACTCCGGTGGGTTCTGTAATAACCCTAATTTTTAATGAAAAGTTAATTGGTAATTTTAACAACTAATAATTTTCATAGAAAGAAAAAAATAGCCAACCCTTTTATTTTTTTAACCTACAGCGCTAGTAGAAGAATGGAGAAGTTCTGGTAGGCTCTCGTTCTTCTCTCTAGAAGAACAAAACGTGGCTCGTCAAAGCTAATTGTGGAAATTCTTACCTAGAACTAACTGAATCTTGGTACCACTTATTTGGGTGAAAAGGTGCAGGTACGAGCATTAATTCTTTTTTATTTTCCTTACAATGGTGGATACATATATTTAGACAATGCTTAGAAATTTCAAAAAAAAAAAACAAGAATAAGAATTTTAGTCTCATCCTAGCAGGGGATTTGAAACTTGTTATGGAAACAATACATCAATAATAGAACTTTCATTTTTACTCCTCTAGTTCCAATAATTAGATGATAATGAGGGGTCATATGATTGAAGTTATGGTGGTGAAACGCGAACTATTTAATAATTTGGTAATGGACTTGATTAACTTGATAAATCAATTTCAAGGAATCTAATGTTGTAAAGTTTTAGTTTTTCTTTAAGTGCTACATGAGAGTTACTTGAGTTGACTAGTTACCATGATAAGTAAGATATTGAACTTTCTTTTTCATGAACTAAATATTAAGAGGATGTCCAGTTAAAGGGTATTAATTATTTTATATCAATTTTGGTGTAGTTTGAGGTGATTTGAATAAATGGGAGCATAGAGTTGATTTATTGAAATGGTTGTTTGGACTATGAGGTAAGTGAGACTTTAAGATTTAGTGATTGTTTCCTAACATGCTTTGAAAAATATATTTTCATCTGTCTGGTTTATGTGTTGGGACAAGCATGTGCTTGACAGAGTTGATGTTTCTTTGATAAGCCCTAGATATGTTATTTTTAGAAGAATATCAAATATTTTCATGAGTTATATGTGGTCTAATACAGAATACCCTTCTTTATTTCTGTGATGTGGTTACTAGGGACATAATTAGCTGTCGTAATATGTTAGGGGCATACCCATGTTGTCGTAATATGTTAGGGGCTTTGTATATACTGATGTAGTATACATTTAGAGCATTATACATGTTGTCATGGACTTGTTAGAGTGATGGGTTGATCTCCTTCGCTGCCGTTTATGACAAGTTTTGAGTGTGGATTGAATTGAGACATGTGGTGACCATTTTTAAACATTTGTTTAAACTTTGTCATGACCCAACCCCGTGGGCCGTGACTAGTGCTCGGATTGGGCACCCAAACATAACCACAAAACCAAGTTACAAACAGATGGGTTATATTTTTAAAAAAATTGGGCAGAGTTTCCTTTGTTTTACGGACTATCCCAAATAACCCTGCACATCAGAAGATACTAACAAGGCCATACAGAGCCAATAAAATATCATATATACATATACGGGCCGACAAGGCCGCTATGGCGGGTAAAGCCGCCCATCTAACAAGGCCATACAGAGCCAAAAAAATATCATATATACATATATGGGATGAGAAGGCCGCTATGGCGGGTAAAGTCGCCCAACATACACATCATGCAAGTCTAACCAAAGGACTAGGCACAACCTACACGCATATGTCCACAAACCTCGAAATAGACTGATAGAATCATAGCATGGGATAGGGCCCCATCGTACCCTCAAATAAATATATACAAAGCAACAAACGAGGGTATACCAAAAGTAGGCTCCAAAATAGAGGGAGCACTCCAAACAGTAGAAGGGGGTTCTAAGCTGGTGGATCACCAAACTGTACATCTGCACCTGCGGGCATGAAATGCATCCCCCAAAGAAGGGGGTCAGTACAAAATACGTACCGAGTATGCAAACCAGAATGTACAGAACATAAATCTGAGTAATAATCAAAACAAAAGTATGGAAGGCAAATACATACCCAAAAATATTAAAATGTTTACTTTCAAATACAAACCATGCATAGGGCACAAGAACTATGGTCGCCCACCCCGTCAATGACGCCATAACACAGCATAACACCAGAAAGTTGCAAATCTCTGAATTCCCGTCATATATCACAACACGGCATGATGCTGAACATAGCATAATGCCCAATCATAGTATAATCCCAAACAAAAGTGAAACCCGGCCCTTGGGCGAGGCTCGATGAACCGTAAACACAGCATAACACCAGAGTATATCATAGTGCGCACAACAACCAATCGGCTCGGGAACCGGCGAATGATATCATAATAGGCACGAGCAGAGTAGTGAGTAATCATATACACAAAATCATTGTCATAAATCCAAAAGATAAGTAAAGTAGTCATATTTGAAATCGGAATAATAATTATTACATTTTCTTTCAAAAGTTACCAAAATCACATAAAAGGGTGTCGTGGGACCCATAGATGGGTGGAGACCCAAACTAGCCCAACGTGTAGAAAACATACTTATATTAGATCATACAAACTCCTACAAAAATTTTTGAAGCAATTCAAGCTTTCCTGTAAAAGTTACAGACATTTGTAGTTTTAGAATCGTTCAAGAATAAGTTCTTTAAAAACTAAACAACTTTCACATATCCTTTGCAACTTATAAAATCCAAGGCATAAGAATCAATATTATGACATATTAACATAAGAATACCAAAGAACAAATGCAAATCATAAACACACCTACTACTCCTTAGTTAGAATTTATGAATCGGGGACGGACTCGAGTTGTTATCCCAGAGCAAGTGCAGGAACACATTGTTCAGGATGCTCCACAAATAGTGCCAACTATTTCATAACAAAGACATGCCGACAGGAAAAGTTATTTTACATACCTGAAACGCTCTCCAAAACAATACAAATGCAAGCTAAATCCAACTTATGCTTTGGACTGCCCAAGGTCTACAAACAAGCCATAACATGCCAAATAATTAGTTAAAGACTTTTTGGGCATTAATTCCAACTTTGCCCTTAATTCTACAAAAATTTGGGCAACATTTTCCCTGAAAATAGGCCATCTCAAGAATTCAACTCGGCCCAAATAATCAACAACAACATCAATAATCAATTCGAAAGGCAATATAACAATAATAGTTCCCTTTTATCATTTAACCATATTTATAATTTCGGCTAGCATACCAACATACACATATGGATGATTCTCAATCATCCTTAACCCTACAATGATCATAATATACTAACTAGGTATCTATTCATAGTTCCAACACAACACAACACAACACTACATACACATACCCATATGGCCCAACAACCTCACACACATAACTCACTTCCCACATTCCATATTTCATGATTTTCCTCTATTTTAACATACTACAATATGCTTACAACCTTTACAACACATAAAACAAGATCAAATCTTACCTTTTCTCTTCAACTCCACAAATGGGCTAGGGTTTCTAAAAGTAAGAAAATAGAGGACTAATCACTCCAACAATACTTCTACGCTACTTAGGGACCTCAATAAAGGGGGTTTGCATCAACAAATAATTTTTGGAAAGGCTAGAAATGATTTCTCAATTTCTCTTGTGCTTGGCCGAAAGATTCATGAAGGCTTTCCCAACTTATTGTGTTTTTTTCTAAGTATTGGTATGATAAGAGAATTAAAGAGATCATCCCATATATATAGATCAAGTCATGATTAGGTGTCCATGGCCCACCCATGTGTTGTTCCAATTAAATATTAACACAAACTCATGTGGGCCCCACCTAATTAATTTATGATTTCTAACTTTCAAAAATTCTACTTTTGGTCCCAAAATTTTCCTAATTGATCTAATGAAGGACATACAGGTCCTAACAAACTTATTAAACTGGTTATGAAGTATATTCTTGTGTATATTGTTTATGTATATCCGTTGTCACATATATTTTTGTAACTCTTGTTCTAGGGGTATTGAAGTAGCGAGTCAAGGATCATACTAGGTTATATTTCTATATAGCTCACTCCTTACTTGCATGTCAATGCAGATACTATGGTAGAGAGTGAGAATTATGCTTAACGGCTTTGTTTTTCATGCACTCTATTGTCGAGGTGAACCTTTGCATTGTCCTAGAGGCTACTACTTTAGCTCTATCCAGCATAATTTCTGTTTTTCTTCTTTTTGGGGTTTATAAGCTTGATAGTTAAACTCATATCACTCCATTAGATGCTCCATTATCTTATTATAGGATTTGGGTTACAGAATTTTTTTTTAAGTGACATTTTCCTTTCATAAATTGATATGCGATTTTGATTTGCTAGTTACTCTACTGTTATAAGTTTTGGAGTTGCACATATTATATTCTTAATGCTTGTATAGTTTGGGTATATATGAATATTTGGTTCTCCCGAAAAATGGTGTGGGCTTGTGCCAGTCATATCTTGGGGTTATTTTGAGATGTGAACAACTTGCTATCTGAGCCTAGGCTTTAAATCCAGGGTCATGGAGCAGCGTTTGGTGGAATCTTATTCATGGGTATGTAGGTTCCCATACTTATGACCTTAAGGCTACTAAACATTTAGGATGTATTCTCTTTTTCATTCCTTATTTATGCGTTAAGATAAATCAAGTTAACTTTTAAATATTTTTCGCAAATGGCTATAAAGTGTGGCTCTTCCTCTATTGTTCAATCTAATGCAGTTATTAGAAATGGTGGGGACATGGTACTATCTCCAGTGGCAGTCAAGATAGGTCTCATCCTACTAGGGCTCGGTCTTGGACACCTACTACTCCTTAGTTAGAATTTATGAATCGGGGACGGACTCGAGTTGTTATCCCAGAGCAAGTGCAGGAACACATTGTTCAGGATGCTCCACAAATAGTGCCAACTACTACACCTACTATCGCTTTACCTACAAATGTTGTGATGAGATTGTTGAATATGTTAGAGGCATTGGTGCCTAATCAAGGTAGGAATCACAGTGGTTACTGCGTTAGTATTGGTGGACCTTATTTTACTTGTGGTGAAAAAAGCGCATATTGCTAAATTTGGTCCTAAGGGAGATTCTGGTACTAGTCAAGCTACTACAAAGGTGCAGAGGAAATGTGACAAATACTCAGGCTCAGATTCAACCAGATAGGGCCGCTCCACAAGGTGCTCGTAGACAGGGTCAACAAAGTACACAGGTTGCTCAAGCAGCAAGTAAAACACCGAGATTATTTGCTAAGGCCAAACAAGATATCGAGGGATCTAATGTCGTAACCACAGATATTATTACTATCAATTCTCATAAGGCATATGCTCTTATTGATCCTGGCTCTACATATTTGTATGTATCCTCATCTTTTTATGTATCTTTAGAATATCGAGTTGAGAGTCTTAATATGCCATATATAGTTATGACTCCAGTAGGGGGAGACTTTATCAGTAGATTGAGTGTATAGAGATTATGTTATATCTTTGCAAGGCAAGGACACAATAGTTGTTCTATTAGAGTTGTTGGTATCTGACCTTGATGTAATTATGAGCATTGATTGATTAGCATCATATTATAATTTGGTTGATTGTTATACTAGACTGGTACTTTTTAATTTTCCCAGAGAATCATCTTTAGTATGAAAAGGTATAACTTCTCTAACATGGGAAAAGATAATATCTTATGTAAAGGCACGCCGAATGACTAATCATGGGTGCTTTGATTTTATTGCTACTGTTTATGCTACTCAAGCAGAGAATGTTACTATCTATAGCGTTCTAGTTGTGTGAGAATTGGTTGAGGTGTTTCTAGAGGCTTACTTGGCTATCTCTGATGAGAGAAATTGAGTTCATCATTGATGTAGTGCCAGACACTTAATTTCTCTTTATTCCTCCATATCATATGGTTCCAGCTGAGTTGAGAGCATTGTAGGTCCAACTCCAAGAGCTACTTGATAAGGGAGTCATCAAGCCTAGCGTATCACCTTGGGGTGTCATAGTGTATTTGTGAAAAAGAAAAATTGCATGATAAGAGTTTGTATTAACTACAGGCAACTCAATAAGGCAACAATCAAGAATAAAAACTTGTTGCCTCGTATTGATGATCTATCTGATCAACTGCGGGGCGATACTCACTTTCCAAAATTAATTTGAGATCAGGTTATCATCAACTAAGAATAAAGACTGAAGATATTTCAAAGACAACCTTTCAGACTAGGTATGGGCACTTTGAATTTTTGGTGATGTCTTTTGGATTAACCAATGCACTGGCAACATTTATGGATCATGAATAGGGTATTCAAGTGATACTTAGACTAGTTTATTATTGTATTCATTGATGATATTTTGGTCTACTCTCGAGATGATGCTGCACATGAACATCATTTTAAAGTTGTATTACAGACACTTAGAGAATGAAAGATTTACACTTTCTCAAAATGCGAGTTTTGGTTGAAAATAGTTTTCTTTCTAAGACACGTGGTGTCACAAGATGGGATTCAAGTTAATCTAAGAAAGGTAGAAGTTGTTCAGGATTGGCCACGACCTAATACTCTTACAGAGATATGTAGTTTCTTGGGGCTAGCTAGATATTACAGACAGTTTGTGGAACGTTTCTCAAATATAGGTGCTCTATTGATACGTTTACTCAGAAAAGTGTGATTTTTCAGTGGTCAGATCAATATGAAGAGAGTTTCCAGAAATTAAAGATTGCATTAACTACAACTCCTATTTTGACCTTACCTATAGTGGAGGGTGGTTTCACCATTTATTGTGATGCATCTAGAGTCAGATTGGGTGGTGTCTTAATGTAGAATGGTAAAGTGGTGGCATGTGCTTCTTGACAGCTAAAGATTCATGAGAAGAATTATCCGACACATGACTTAAAGTTGGCCGGCATTATATTTACTCTCAAGCTATGGTGTCACTACCTTTATAGTTAGCCGTGTGAAGTCTATACTGATCATACGAGTTTGCAATAAATATTCAAGCAAAGGGATCTGAATGTAAGGCAATGACGATGGTTGGAGCTATTTAAAGATTATGATCTTACTATCTTATATTATATTAGAAAGGCAAATGTGGTGGTAGATGCTTTGAGTAGAAAGTCTATAGGCAGTATGCCTTAGATTGCTGTTGAAAAATAGCCTATTGCTAGAGATATTCAGTCTTTAGCCAATCAGGGAGTTTCAATTGATCATATATTATCTGGTAGGTTTCTTGCAGGTATGGTGGTGCAATCATCCTTAGTTAGAGAAGCCAAGGCTTGCCAATAGGATAATCTCCAACTAGTTGGATTATGAGATCGAGTGCAGAGTAGAGGCCTAAAATTGTTCTCAATTGATAGCGAGGCTATTTTTTGTCGACATGGTAGATTATGTATATCCATAGTGGGTGAGGGAAAGCAGCTAATACATGAAGAGGCTCATAGCTCGCAATACTCCATCCATCCAGGTGTTTTGAAGATGTATCAAGACTTGCATGGTTTGTACTGCTGGAAAGGTATGAAGGTTGATATTTTGAAGCATATGACTAGTTACTTGAATTGCCACTAGGTCAATAACAAACATCAAAAGCCTGGTAGGGTAATGCAATACTTGATTATCCCAAAGTGGAAGTGGGAAAGGATTGTTATGGACTTTGTTCTTACGTTTCTTAATACTTTCAAGAAGCATGACTCAGTTAGGGTTATTATGGACGGACTCACAAAATCTGCCCATTTCTTACTTGTTCAGGTTACTTATACAGCAAAGCAGTTAGCAAATATTTACCTTCAAGAGATAGTTCAGCTTCATGGAGTACCTATTTTAATAACATCATATCAAGATGCACAAATTGAGTTGAGTACAATTTTCCATCCCAAACTGACAGACAGTCTGAGTGGGTTATTTAGATCTTGAAGGATATGCTTTGAGCTTGTACGATCGATTTTAGTGGACATTGGGACGATCAACTATTATTAGCAGAGTTTGCCTATAATAATAACTACCAGTCGAGTATATATATAGCACTATATGAAGCTCTATATGTTCGTAAGTGCCTATAATCTATTGGATGATTTGAACCTAGTGCGTCACAATTACTAGGTGTAGATTTGGTTCATCAAGCCTTAGAGAAAGTTGTAGTGATACGAGAATGGCTTCGAATAGCATAAAGTAGATAAAAATCTTATGCAGATAAGAAACTCCGTGATGTGGAATTCATGAAGGGCGAAAAGGTCTCTTTGAAAGTTTCTCCTATGAAGGGAGTTATGAGATTTGGTCGAAAAGGTCAGTTGAGTCCTAGATATATTGGTCCTTATGAGATTTTAAATCAGATTAGACTAAAGGCATAATGGCTTGCTTTACCTTTGATATTGTCCACTACAAATCCTATATTTCATGTGTCCATGCTTCGACGGTATATTCGTGATGATAACGATAAGATTAATCTAGAGGATGTGGAGTTTGATGATAATTTAGCATGTGAGGAAGGTTTGATATCAATTCTGGACAGGCAAGTGTGACAACCGAGGTCAAAAAAGATAATTTTAGTAAAAGTGTTAAGCTCAATCATCCAACCGAAGAGTCTATGTGCGAGTCCGAAGCTAACATGAGGGAGAGCCTTCCTCATCTATTTGACACTTCAGTTATGGTTATATACTCGTTCAAGGATGAACGTTATTTTAAGTGGGGGATGTAATAACCCTAATTTTTAATGGAGGATTAATTGGTAATTTTAACCACTAATAATTTTGATAAAAAGAAGAAAAATAGCCAGCCCTTTTATTTTTTTAACTTATAGTGCTAGCAGAAGAGTAGAGAAGTTCTGGCAGGCTATCATTCCTCTCTTTGGAAGAACAAAATGCAGCTCGTCAAAGCTAATTGTGGAAATTCTTACCTAGAACTAACTGAATCTTGGTACCACTGATTTGGGTGCAAGGGTGCAGGCACGAGCATCAGTTCTTTTTATTTTCCTTATAATGGTGGGTACGTATATTCAGACAGTACTTGGAAATTTCAGAAAAAAAAAAAGAAGAAGAAGAATTGTAGTCTCTATCCTTATAATGATGGGCTACAGAATGGTAGGGCAAGAACTTAGCAGGGGATTTTGAAACTTTTTATGGAAACAATACATCAATAATAAAACTTTCTCTTCTAGTCCTCTAGTTCCAATAATTAGATGATAATGAGGGGTCATATGATTGATGTTATGGTGGTGAAACGCGAACTATTTAATAATTTGGTAATGGACTTGATTAACTTGATAAATCAATTTCTAGTAATCTAATTTCTATAAGTGCTAAATGATAGTTACTTGATTCAGCTAGTTACCATGATAAGTAAGATTTTGAACTTTCTTTTTCATGAATTGAATATTAAGAGCATGTCCAATTAAAGGGTCTTAATTATTTTATATCCATTTTGGTGTAGTTTGAGGCAATTTGAACTAATGGGAGCATAGAGTTGATTTATTGAAAGGGTGTTTGGACTATGAGGGAAGGGAGACTTTAAGCTTTAGTGCTTGCTTTTCAAACATGCTTTGAAAAATATATTTTCCTCTGTCTCGTGTATTTGTTGCAACAAGCGTGTGCTTGACAGAGTTAATGTTTCTTTGATAAGCCCTAGATTGAGAAGAATTTCAAATATTTTCATGAGTTATATGTGTTTTGATATTGAATACCCTTCTTTATTACTATGATGTGATTACTAGGGGCATAATTAGCTGTTGTAATATGTTAGGGGCATACCCATGGTGTCGTAATATGTTAGAGGCTTTGTATATGCTGCCATAGTTTACTTTAGAGCATTATACATGCTGCCATGGACTTGTCAGGGTAATGGGTTGATCTATTTCGTTATTGTTTATGACATGTTTTTAGTGTGGATTTAATTGAGATATGTAGTGACCCTTTTTGAACATTTATTTAATCTTATTGAGCAAGTTACGAAGTATATTCTTGTGTATATTGTTTATGTATATCCGTTGTCACATATATTTTATAACTCTTATTCCAAGGGTGTTGAAGTAGCGAGCTGAGGATCTTACTGGGTTATATTTATATATAGCTCACTCCTTACTTGCATGTCAATGCAGATACTATAGCGGAGAGTGAGACTTGCGGTTGACGAGTTAGTTTTATGTGGACTCTATTTCGAGGTGAGCCTTCGCATGGTCTGTGGAGGCTACTACCTTAGCTCTATCTAGCATAGTTTATGTTTTTCTTCTTTTTGGGATTTGTATGCCCATTAATTAAACTCATATCACTCTATTAGATGCTCCATGATCTCATTATGGGATTTGGGCTAGAGATGTTTTGGTTAAGTGACCTTTTCCTTTCATAAATTGATATGCAATTTTGGTTTGCTAGTTACTCTATTGTTATGAGTTTTGGAGTTGAATATATTATATTCTTAGTGCTTGGATAGTTTGGGTGTGTGTGAATATTTGGTTCTCCTAACAAATGGTGTGGGCGGGTGTTAGTCACATCTAGGGGGTATTCTGGGATGTGACAGGTTCATCCTCATGAAATCCCTTACTCGAGATGTTGGAGTAGAAGTATAAGGGGCTTGGTCCCCTTGATTGATTTGATTGGTCATGGATTGAGCTAGCATATTAATAGCATCCCGGAACTTTTCATGAGTCGGTTGTTCTTCAGGAGTGCAGGCTCTTCTTCCTCTTGTGATACGCATGATCTAGCATAGCAAAGAACATTCATTAGGGGAAACCCTTACCTTAACTTCTATAGCACGACATAGAGTAAAAAGAAAGGGAATATTTCCCTAAAATGCCTCATAGCCTCTTGCTCATAGTTGTAGGTCACTTTACAACAATGAACAAGACTCTCATCTAAGACCATCTATGAGGCACATGGAAGAATAATCCCATATTTTTGTTTATCCTTACATACCTGAAACGTTTATACGATAATTGAAGTTGGATGAATACTAGCTTTCTTGGAGCAAATCCTCAATCTCGTTAGTTCCTTTAGAGAGAAAGAACTATAAAAAGAAGAAAAATAGCCAGCTTTCTTGGAGCAAATCCTCAATCTCGTTAGTTCCTTTAGAGAGAAAGAACTTGGAAAGACATTATTTGAAGGGCTTCTCTTTGATTCTTGAATTCTTGACTTAGAAATTTTAGAATCTTGATGAAGAACCCTGCATTCTTGAAAAAGAAGAACCAAGAAATCCTTTCTTGGGATTCTTGATGAAGAACCCTGCATTCTTGAAAGCCTTGAGGATGAATCTTGAAAGCTAATCCTAACTTGATAACTTTCCTGATGATTCTTGAACGTTTATGTTTAGGAGTGAAGGGAGAGGGTTTTGGTTATGAAAACTAACGTTTTATAAGTTTTGGGACCTTAAATAGACCTCCAAAGGTTTTCGGATAAAATTACCCTCAACATAAAAAGAAATAAATGTCATTGCTTATCCAGTGAGGGTCCGCGTTTGGTCCACGACGCGCTCTGGGGGCGGACCTTCAGACAGCTCTACACTCCTTCACTAAAATAGTCATAACTTTCTATTCCTAACTCTGATTGAGGCAAAATTAGATGTGTTCAAAAGATAATTCAAATATCTTCGATTTGATGTATTATGAGTCATCTAACGCATTATACTTTAGGAGATATGATCATTTGAAGTTAACCCTTCTATCGACTAATACGAAAACTTAGTTGCTAGAAATTCTTTGGACTTGGCTTGATGTAAAAGATCTCTTATGACTCTAAATCATATCTAATATACTTTAAATACTTATGAATTGATCATAGCATATATATACAACCTAAAAGTTGTTGGTCCATCTAACTTTTATAAAATCTTATGTTAGAATTATGACTTATATCATCTCCAATTATATTCCCACACTAAGAAATTGGCTTTAACATCTATGCTCAATTAAGTATTATCAAATAAAATCCTATATCATATAAAGAATGGATCAATCTTAGCTAGAAAAACAATTGGGGTGTTACACTATCTCTCCCATGGGATAATTCATCCTCGAATGATGAGTAGAGATAGACATCAAGGCATGAATAACAATCGAAAGCTCCTCTCAATACTCACCCAATAAATCAAACTCTCTACTCCTAATCAATCTTACACTCTCTATTCAGGATCAGGAATATACATATCAAGAACTTAATTACACAAATTTCCATCCAACTGCCTCCTCCTCTTCCATTCAAGCCTACTTCTAAGCTTTGAGGTGCTATTCACGAGGTGATCATATTCATACAAAGAGATCACTAGTCTTCTTCACTACCTCATTATTTCCAAACTTCCATGGGGCTTTTATTAAAAGATCACTAGTCTTCTTCACTACCTCACTACTCTTTCTCTAACCTTTATTACAAAGTCTTCACTAGTCTATCATCGATACTCACCTAAAAATAACCAGAAATTCAAGCCTAGCACTTTAGCCACTTCAACTATACCTTAGAATTTTCATGCCTACTTAGCACTTCTACCTCCACCATTCAATGAGTTCTCACTTACAGTCACACCAACATAGTCTTACCTATCTACAGTTTATCATAAGGTTTTTATCTCTTTCCTCCTTCCTATCTCTATCCGTACATGACACAAGTTTACTACCAATATCATAATAAGGATACACTCACTCCTCCTCATCTACCCTTATCCTCAGTCTACTATTATCAGCATCATTGTTTAGACCTGGAGGAACTCATAATCTCTTCCTTCTGTGAAACCTCAAAGTACTAACTCTCCATGAAAAATAAGCATGCATACCATCAAGAACTCAAGTAATTAGATACTCGAATACACATTCTCAAGGATAGACTTCTAACACAATATCTAAAGTTTAAACTTTATCTCCAACATTATTATTAGGCATAATTATAATCAAGGACTTGCATACTCAAGTACACAGAGGTTCATAAAGAACATCAACTCAAATATAGGAACTCAACTCCATTATCATAATTCGGGAGCACTCATTTTCTCCCATCACCCATAACTCTCCTACTATCGCCAATACTTCTACCAAGACTGGAAAGTTGGATTACTCAAAGAGCTTAGAACAAAAGATGATTAGCATGATTCAATCGAGAAATCTTATCTAAGAAAAATAATAAATTATAGTCTCTCTTATCGATCAAGACTCATTCTGAGTTTACAGAGCTATACGTAGCATAAAACTTAGGTTATATCTCTTTTGACATAGGACTGGAAACTCTTGGATTCTTGGGGTATGATCAAAATTACAGAATGAATTGATCACTTTTCATCCTCAAAACTCAGCATGAATGGGAATCAACATGATGTGCATGGGACTAGGCCATAGGTTCGGCAGTCATATACCAGAAGAGAATGGAATGTTACCTTAACTGAATTAGAAGGACTATATGATATGGAAAAGAATTGATACCTTATCTTGATCAACCAATCAGAATTAAAAAAAACTCAAGGTCTACTTCGATTTCTCACATCATATCCCCCTTAGGTCAAGGATCATCTCTCTAAGTTTGTGAATCAATTATCTGTACTAGGATATAAGAATATATCTCCACACGGTCAGGGAATCACTATCCACGAGAATTTCTTAAACTCTTTTGTTATGCTATAGTCATATATATATGACTAGCTACTCAGACTCTTTCCAACAACATCACTCTTAGCTTCCTCATGTCTTTATGGAACTCTTTCTCGGTATTTACTACTCTTAATGGTGTACATAACCACTTTTCATGAATCTTAAAATCTAACCTCTTCTTTTGTCTGCTAACACTTAACTTTTATGCTCTCATAAACTCCTCTATATAAGACTTAGACTACAATGGAAAAATCGGTATCCTCTATCTATAAACCCTAATCGACTTAGTTGCTTGGGATGACATAGGATGCTTACCTCAGTTTACCCCACATTGACAACTCAAAATATTGTCTAGATTCCTATAGCAGTCATAACTTAGATTTTCTTACATCTTTACACAAGCATGGATACATATCTCAACCCTCCTAAGCCTTCTCTTTTCTAGTGTTTCTCCCTTAACTTACTCTCTCCGTAAAAGGGGTACCTCTACTCTACTCATAGCACCACTTTTCTTGCTAGTAAACATCTTAATCATTGAACACACACTACAACAAGACTCATAGGTCAAATCTCAAACTAAGACTATCACTCCTATGATGCTATCTCCTATTTAACACTACTTCTCAAATTCAAGCTTAGGCTCTAGTACTAACATACGCATCTATCACACGCCTCTCTAATGCCAACTTATAAATACTAGGCAAAATCTAGGGACATAATCCTACTAAAATCTCATAGCGAATAGTCGATTAACACTTCTCCTCTCACAACTCAAGTATCACTCACCCATCTAGTATACCTCATTATTTAGCTTAGTCCATCACTCTGTGAATCTTGTAAGACTCTCTCCTTTGAAATCATAAGTCTAACTTAAATCTATCACATTGAAGCACTCATTTCCCCTATTCAACATCTACATTTCACCCTTAATAGTATGAATACCACAACAACATAAACTTACTTACAATCATAAGGTACTCACTGTCCTTTCGCTAAAACCTATGGCAATCGAATCATCACCACATCACAAAACTTATAGATACCTAACTGTAACTACAACCCTTAGTCATCTATCACTCTTGCTATCTCATCCATTTCTTTCCATCATCATCTTTGTAACTTTGGATGATTCAATTCTACTTAGTGTTGATTAAACCCCACATCGCACTCTTAGATGGTAACATTAAACTCTTCAGAGATGTACGTTCCTATCTCATGGGTC
>DF363222.1:7284-18517 GCA_000787875.1 Solanum virginianum
TGATTTTCTTTCATTTCAACATACTACAACATACCTACAATCATAATTACACTTAAAATAAAATTAAATCATACCTTTTCCTTTAAACTTCACACTTTAGCTAGGGTTGCCAAAGTCGAAGGAAGAAGTGTTTTTTTGCTCATATAACACTTCCAAGCCACTTAGGAGCCTCAAAATGGTAGGGTTGTATCTTTATAATAATTTTGGAATGGAAAAAAATGAATTATGATTTCTCCAGGGGTTGGCCGAGACCCTTCTCTTTGGTTTCTTAACTTTGTTCTTGTTTTTTTTTTTCTAAGTATGGAAAATGTTAAGAAGATAAGGGATATATCTTATATATATAGGAAATTCTTGGTCAAGTGCACCTGATCCATACCACACACTTGTACCTTATGTATGTAGACACAACTTTTGGTCCATACCATACACTTGTACCAATTAAAATCCAACACACTTCATGTGGGCCCCACCTAATCTTCTAGAATCAACTTTTAAAAATTCTACTTTGGTCCCAAACTGTCCAATAATGTCACTTTGGTCCCAAATTATTCCATAATATCACTTTGGTCCTAAGTTTTCGTAATTATTTCAATGCACGAAATGCGGGTTCTAACATTTCGAGTTCTTGAAAATACAAATTGAAGACTTCTTGTATTAAAAGGATCTTCATGAACCCTTGACTGGGGTAAAGCCGGAGGGGATGGTGTAAGAAAAATGAAAACTTAAGGATCGACAGGCTCTAGGTTTGATCCAATTGAGTTTGTCCAAAAGCGTGGCCTTCAACATCGTGAAGGAGAAGACCACAATGCATCTGATTAAAGCACTGTCAAATATGTACGAGAAGCCCTCCGTGATGAATAAGGTATACTTGATGCGTAGATTATTCAATTTACAAATGTCTGAAGGCGAATCTGTGCCTGACCATATTAATGAATTAAATATGATCATAAGTCAACTGAGTTCTGTTAATATTAGTTCCAAAAATGAAATTAAAGCATTGATTTTGATGTCATCTCTACTTGAGTCTTGGGATACGGTTGTTGCTGCAGTTAGTAGCTCCTACGAGTCTGAAAACTGATGTTTGATGAAATTCGAGATGCTATTTTCAGTGAAAGTATTCACAAAAAAGAGATCCGAGAATCTTTGGGTAATGCACTCAGTGTTGACCACAGGGGGAGGAGTAAATTAAGGGGTCAGAATACATATGGTAGATCTTAGTCAAAGAATCGTGGAAATCTCCACATAAATATAATGTGTTATATTGGAACTATGTAGAGAGGGGACATATTAGGACATACTGTAAGAAACCCGAAAAGAAGTAGAATAACAGATCTGGAATGATAATGACTCCATAAATTTAGTAGAAGACATTGGAGATGCACTAGTTCTTAGTATTCACAGCCCGATTGAATCTTGGATTTTAGATTCTAGTGCTTCCTTCCATACATCACCAAACAAGGAATTATTTCAAAATTTCAAGTCTAGATATTTTGAAAATATACATCTTGCTGATGATAAGGCTTTTTCAGTTGAAGGAAGGAGGGATGTCTGTATACATACTCCATCTGGCAATAAATGGATGTTGGAAGATGTCTGATATGTTCCTCATCTCAAGAAGAATTTGCTTTCTGTTGGTCAGTTGGACAACTCAGGTTATACATAGTGTTTCGAAATGGTTCTTTAAAGGTTGTGAAAGGTATTATGGTTGTAGCACGTGGCACAAAAATTGGAACATTGTACACCATTGAAAAATGTATAAACTTAGCTGTTGTTACTGATAATGTTTGCAGTTCAAGTTTGTGGCATAATAGACTTGGACACATGAGCGTCAAAGGAATGAAAATACTGGCTAAAAAGGGAGTTTTGGAATGTCTTGAATTTGTTGATTAAGATTTTTGTGAAAATTGTGTTAAAGGAAAGAAGAAACATGTCAATTTAACGAAGGTTGCAAGAAAGCATAAGAAAGAACGATTGGAAATGGTACATACTGATGTATGGGGACCATCTCCAGTTTCATTGCTTGGTAGTTCCAAATTTTATGTAACCTTCATTGATGATTTAAGCAGGAAAGTTTGGGTCTACAACTCATTTCCAACATTCAAGTTTTCATGATTTTTGTAACCTTCATTGATGATTTAAGCAGGAAAGTTTGGGTCTACTTCATGAGACACAATTCGGATGTGTTTGCCATTTTTAAGAGATGGAAGGCGAAAGTTGAGAATCAAATTGGACTAAAAATCAAATGTTTGAGGTCAAATAATAGCGGAGATTATGACTCAGTAGAATTGAAGACATTCTATGCAGCTGAGGGAATTAGACTGCTGAGAATAGTCCCAGGCAAGGCAATATAGAATGGTGTCGCTGAAAGGATGAACCAAACATTGAATGAGCATGCACGAAGTATGATAATTCATTGTGGGCTGCCTAAGACATTTTGGACGGACGCAGTGAACACAACTGCATACTTGATCAATCGAGTTCCATTAGTTCCATTAGGATTTAAGATTCCTGAAAGGGTATGGACAAGAAAGAAAATCAAGTTGTCACACTTGAGGACCTTTGGATGTGTTGCTTATGTTCACGTTGATCCTTAGAAAAATAGACAAGCTTGATGTTAAGGTTGTGAAGTGTTATTTCATAGATTATGGTTCTGATGTATTTGGTTACAGGTATTGGGATGACAAAAATAGAAAAATCCTAAGATATTGTGTCGAGATTTTCGATGAAAATGTTCTGTACAAAGACAATAACAAGAAGGACTCAGATATCGCTAAGTAAGTGGAGTTGAGATGAAAATTACACCTAATAAAGAGGGTGTAACTCAAGAAACTCCAGAAACTATTCCTGAAAAGCCAGAGATGGAACAAGTGACACCAGAACCGGTGTTGAGGAGATCATCCAAAACCATCAGAGCACCAGACAATTATTCGACCTCATTACAAAATATGTTGATGACCAATGAGGGGGAACCCGAGTCTTTCAGTGAGGCTAAACAAGTAGAAGACTTAAGCAAGTGGGAGAAAACCATGGATGATGAAATGAGCTCACTTGAAAAGAATAATACTTAGGAGCTAACTGAATTGCCTGTTGGAAAGAGAGCCTTGTTTAACAGATGGTTGTACAGAATCACACACGAACAAGATGGCAAAAGAAGATTCAAAGCTATATTAGTGGTCAAAGGATATTCACAAAGGAAAGGGATTAGCTATGCTGAAATATTTTTTCCTGTTGTGAAATTAACTACTATCCGGACTGTTTTGAGTATTGTAACCGCTGAAAATTTGCATCTTGAGCAAATAGGTGTAAAAACAACATTTTTACATGGTTCCTTGGGCAAGAAAATGTATATACAATAACCTGAGGGGTTTGTAGTTCTAGGCAAGGAACACTTGGTATGTAAGCTTAATAGGAGCTTGTATGGGTTGAAGCAGGCACCTAGACAGTGGTATATTAAATTTGACTCCTTCATGATCAAGAGTTGTTTTAACTGCAGTGAAAAGGATCAGTGCTGCTACTTAAAAAAAATCTGATTCTTATATCGTTTTACTCTTGTATGTGGATGATATGCTGATTGCAGGTTCTAGCATGAAGGNAGGAGATAAACAATCTGAAGGCAGGTTTGTCTTCTGAGTTTGAAGTGAAAGATTTAGGTGCTACAAAATAGATTCTTGGAATGAGAATTTTCAGGCAGATCTGCTGGCACTTTAAATCTTTCCCAAAAGCAGTACATTGAGAAGGTGCTATCCAGATTCAGGATGAATAATGCTAAACCCAGGAATACTCCTTTGGCAAGTCATCTAAAATTATCAAAAGAGAAGTCACCAAAGACAACTAAGGAGCGTGAACACATGACACTAGTTATGTATGCCTCTGTAGTTAGGAGCTTGATGTATGCTATGGTATGCACAAGACCCAATATAGCACATGCAGTAGGAGTTGTCAGCAGATATATGTCAAACCCGAGGAAAGAGCATTGGGAAGCTGTGAAATGACTTCTATGATACTTGAAAAGTACATCTAATACTTCACTTTGTTTTGGCAATAGCAAGATTATCTTGCAAGGATTTGTCAATGCTTTTTGTAATAATAGCAGCAGAAAAAACTAACTATTAACAAAAGGCAAAAGTGTCCCTAAGTAGAATGTATAGGACAATGTTTGCCATTTTCCAGTATGGTAATATCATTATTTCAATTCAACATATGGCTACAGTTTAAGATACTAACTACATTATTTAAGAAAGTAGTTGATAAACACTATGTATTCCAGATTGTGCAATTAGACTACTAATAAATTTTATCAAATTAGCTGAATCAACTTTATATGCTCCTATCTAGTATCTATACACACACACACACATCAGACACTCTTATTTTATATTCAAACTAGTAATTAGCCCGCGCAGTAATGTAATTTAGTTTATACATCTTAATACTAAAATTAATAAAATACTCTAAAGTTATTAAGAGCTTCATTCATTATATTCAGTTTAATTACAGTTATCTTTTAGGTGATCTGATATTCTCTTACATTATCCATGTTTAGAAATTAACAACTCTTTTACTGTAAATATGTTACTAAAATGTCAGCAATCATGAGGGATACATGAAGAACCATCCAAACAGCCCATGATAAGCAATGAGCAAGCAAATAAACACAACCCGATGTTCAATTCAACATGTCCTCTTGAGAAGCAGTCATTTCTTCTTTAGAAGAATTGCTTCCACTTAACAGAGGAGGCAATTTGTAAAGAGTAATAACTGTGGCTCCTCTAATACTTTCTATGGTTCCTTCAACTTTAGTCATGCTATCTCTCCTCATAAAATAAACTCTTTCTGGCCTAAAAGTACGCAAACGTGTACTTTAGTTGAAATAGTCTGACACAAAAATCAAATGGTGGTTAATGAAGTTAGGTGAGAACCATGAGGTNCTATCCTATCCACAGAGTTATCTGGTACCTATTGCCAGTAGCAGGTGACAGATATCTCGTGGAATTAGTCACGGTGTATGAAAGCTACCCAGACACCAGGGTTATCCACAAAAATTAAAAGTGTCATTTTGATGAGCTCTTGCATACCTTAGAATAGAATCCATGATAAAAGGAATAGCAGGAACAAAGTTTTGCATTGTTGAAGCAAAGGTTGGGGATGCATAATACAATCCTAAGAGATAAAATACTCGGTAATATTTTGATACAGATACAACATTTACACTTTTTACATACATCGTAATAATTTGAAGACAATGAAGGGAATTTAGAACAAAGGAGGTTCTGTGAACTACTTATGACACAATAGACCAGAAGTCACCATCATCTTAAGCTATAGGACCAGGTGCATTTAGTTTTGTTAAATGATAGGCAAAATCCATGCAATTTTGCCCAATGTTCATTTGTTTCTATGTATAAAATGAGAGTAACTTGCACATGCACTCAAATGGAATACCTGATATGCGTAGAGTTTAACATATATCATAGGCATCTGTTGGTTTGCTTTGCTGTAATGTCTTAACACATGATACAAAGTTTCAGGTACAAATCTAGAACCAAATTTTGATAGAGCTCATCCTTTTCTGTGGTAGAAAAGAAGCAGTATTTCAGTGAAATAATATTAGGATGATCAAGAAATCACATGGTCTGTAATTCATGATTCTTGTATCTCTTGTCCTGCAATACCTTTTTTATTGCCACAGTTTCTCCTGTTTCAAGGCATTTAGCCTGCATTTAGCTTCAAAGGAACCTTGTCCAACAATTTGCTCTGCCATGTAGGTAATGGTCTGCATGTCAAAGAGAACATTAGCAAAAAAGCTTTCAAGACCAAGAATCCATGATCAGCACGTAAATTTAAAAGATCTTGCCCAGTTGAGATTTATTTATCTGTGAGGTACTGATGTATGGATAGATTACTCATACAAATAGTGTCAGCCTCAAAGACATGGTAACGTATAGCATTTCAATTATCAACTCAAGCCAGGAATACAACATTATGTTGAGTAAGATCAGATGAACTTGCCTAATTGCAATTTTCCCTAACTATTATAAGCTAAATCCTAAATAAGACCGAGACCAAAGTATTCACTGACTCTTCCATCTTATCTTTTACCTGCAGGAAGTTCTATCATTGGCCAAGGCGAGGCTCTGGAAATTTGTCTTTCAGAATTTTCCTGAAGATCATCCTCTCTTTGGCTTTTTCTCTTGGAAATGGATCACCCTCAGCCTTGATCACACTCATCGCCTATTTTCCTGGGGACATTGGCTCTGCTAAGTGCATCATTGATGGCTTGCACATACACAGCACAAACTCCACTTGTGAAGGTATCAAGAAGGTCTGCTTTTGATCTCCACCTTGAGTGAATTTTAAATCTGAGGTCTCTAAAGGAGAAAAAAAATTTGGCAATAGCAAGATTATCTTGCAAGGATTTGTCAATGCTTTTTGTAATAATAGCAGCAGAAAAAACTAACTATTAACAAAAGGCAAAAGTGTCCCTAAGTAGAATGTATAGGACAATGTTTGCCATTTTCCAGCTGAGGCAATTCATAAGCAATAAGATGCAGAAAATTCATTCAAGGTGAAAGACTCAGATATCATACTCATGGGAGCTGGATATGAGGTATATGTATAACAATGTCTTCTACTGATTAGTCTATAGATTATGTTAATCTTTAATATAGTATTTGAAATTAGCATAAATTCCATAATGGGTGAATCAAGATATTTATTGCTTTACTCGTAGAACAATATGCCACACTCCATTGAGGTAAAGATACAGAGTTCAAAATTGGATCAGCTGTTTTTTCCCATTACTATTTTTGAAGAAAACTTTATTCTCATGTTTAAAGTAAACCAGAACATAGATGGAAGAACAATTTAGAGTTTTTGATTTGCTGTAACACAGAACAGAAGTGTTGTAATTTGAAATCAGATCGATTTAACCTTGACTATCTAAAAAATAGAAGAGAATTTAGAAAACGTTGCACATCATATGAAGAATCAAAAATATGCAAACTATACCTGTATCTCCAAAATCTTCTCACTTACCAAAATCATTTTTCCAATACAAATTGAAAATAACATATGTGAAATAGAAATTTTGGATTAAAAACTACAAACAAAAGTTACCAACTTGAAAATCTAATTATTGAATCCCATTGACAGATGTTAATTATAATGGGAATTCTATGTTCCTTCCGCCACTTGTTAAAAGTCATTCATTTTTTTGTTGGGTTTATTCTAAAGGAAGCGACCCATCTGATAAAAGAGAAGGAAGCAACTCAAAAAATGGGATGAAAACAATACAGAGATAACAAAGATGGGATAGAAAAAGTTTTTGGGAGAATTAAGAAGAGGAACGATGCAGCCAACAAAGGACACGACCTTTTTTTCTTTTTTGATTTAAATAAAAGAATAAAGAGTATAATTGGCAAGGGAAAAAAGAAAAAAGGAATTGATGGATTGTGGTGGCACCACGTAGGCGGGCTCCCAATCATCTTTTATATATATGTGTATATATATGATATAGGTTGATGAGATTATGTACTAAATATATTGATAGTCGTAATCTGTACATAGTTAATTAGTTAAGCATGTAGTTAGTCTGCCAAAGTTAGTTACACGGTTAAAAGGTTAGTTAAGGTTGTTAGTTAGTCAGTAAGGAATAGTTACTAGAAGTTCTATCATACAAGTAGTGTGATTGTATATATAGATTACCTATCAATGTATTACTTCTTTTTCAAGTAATAAGAATCCAACAATATTCTCTCATCCTCTTCTCTGATCTCTGAATTGTGCCTCCATTAATGGAGGAAATCGAGTCAACTATCTAGTTTTTCCTCATAGGTGCTCACATATATATTCTACTCTGCACCTTTTTCTGTGTAACTAAATATGAGTCATATGACTAGTAAGAAGCTTAGGAATATTAGAAATTTCAATTAGAGTGTATGAGTAGTCACTGTAGTTGTTTTTACACACAGAGAACCAATGTTTTCGCTTGGATGAGTAAATAGGCGAGGCAAAAGCCTTTTTGCTTTCTTACATAGTGCTGCTAATTTTTTTTATCTGAAATGTCGTTTTCTGGCACTCTCATCGAGATTCTTAATATTCTGAAGTTTTCTTACTTGTCACAATAGAACTTTATTTGAATGTTGAGGAATAATTATATTTCATAATAGAAAAGGGCAAACATTGCCCCTGCACTTTCCATAGAGGAAGACTTTTGCTATCCATTAATAGTTTGTTCTTTTGTCTTTCAGCCTTAGTTTCATGGACTTGGGCGTAGATATCCAGTACGAGTGTGATTTATCTATAGCTAGAGGTTGGATCCTTTGTGTAATAAATTTTAGGATTTGGGGGCACATAGCAAGATATGGATATGAACAAGAAAATTTGACTTAAAATAATTCAAATATCAAAAAATAGAGTTATAAGGTATATCTCATGAGGTGTTTGGATTCACTTTTCTAATTAGTTTATAAGTTAAAAATCAAAAGTCATATGTTGGGAACTCTCAATTTTTTTTTGACTTTTTTTTTGTACCTCTTCAGCTTTAAAAAAAAAAAAGTGCTTAAAAATATTTTAGTGTAACCCTAACACTTTCAAAACTAAAAAAACTTAAAAGTCAAAAGCCACTAAAAAAAAGTCAATTCAAGCACCAACTAAATTATGCTGGGGCATTTAAAAGGAAAGAAGCGCAAAAACTTTTAAGATCAAGTTTGAATATGTAATTATTATTAAGTGCAAACGCTTATCCTTATTTTGTTTTTTTTTTACGACCCAGAATATTGAATCATGTTGGAAACTATTACAAACCACTAGTAGGTAAGCAAATCCAAATCCTAAATTGGCAAGTAGCGGCCATATCGAGTTGAAATAACGAATAACAATCAAACTCGAAAATAATTTAAAGGAAAGGCAGGAGATAAGAGCAGAAGAAATGTATACAATAAAAAATGAAATTCAATCCCAAAATCTAGTAGTTGTACAAAGCTACTATTAAACCAAAAAAACTTTTTTTCTGAATAGTCTGTCTCTAACATGGACTTGGTGAAATTGTATTCTTTGTGAAAATGTCAAGTACCAATGTCGAGACGGGGAGCTCTTGGAGAGGAGACCTTAGGATAAGTTTCTAAAACAACTGGGATGGAGGATCGACCCGTTTAGCTAATTTTGACGAAAGGCTATTGGCAACAAGTTGTATGTACTACCAAACAACAACTAATGTACGAGTGAAGTCAAATGTCCTGCTTGTCTTTTTATTTTGGAAAATGGTATTGTAGTCCCCTAAAGGAAGCCCTTTAGTAGAGAAAATGGTATGAACCGAGGAAGAATAGGATTTTCATTCCTGACATTGGGACTTTCATTTCTCAATTGTAGCACAAGCAAATCTATCAAAAATGTGTGCCGCAATAGCTTAGTATCTCCTAGGAGTGACTCGTACCATTATCCTACATCCCTTGTCTTTACCGTTCTAGTAGCTGCCAAGGATTTCTTGTCCTTCAAAAAATGGACCAAAAATATAAAACTTGTCGTAAATATAAAAGACTAGCTTGAATATAAACAATGGAGACAGGCTAATCTAGAATGCGATAAGCTCATCCTCTCCTTCAAATAGCTCTACAACTGGTCAATTTCAATGCTGTTGACTAGAGTTGGGACCTACATCACAAAAGTAGATGCGTAGTTGTAGTATGAATAAATAAAATGACATATACCCAATAGGCAAGGCAATTGATCTTGAAAAATAAAGACAATAATGAAAAGTGAGAATAACATCACCAAAGGTCAGTTGAGCAGAGCGATAATGGAAAACCTATCTACTAGCACACGTGTCACGCCCCGGGAGGGTATCATTGGCATGATCAACACTTGAAGACCAATTGTTGATTTCCTAAGAGAACCACCTGGCCTCATCATCATATCATACTCAACAGTGGAAGAATACTCAAGAAGGACTATCAATTAAATAAATAAATCTCTATCAACAGTAGTTTCCAATAAAAAAGAGTTGGAAAATAGACAATAATTACCAATCCTCTACTCAAAGTCTATGAAGCCTCTATCTAATAATCTAGATTGTACCATGTTAGGACATGGCTACTCTAATCAAGAATTAAAAATACTCAACAAAAACTAAAAGCTCTCCTCTGAAGAGCAAGGAGGGCTCAACAATCGAAAATAAAGAAGCTAGACCTAAACGATCCACTGGTGGAAGTCCCCTGTCATCTGTATCTGTATCATTATCGATGAAGGCCCAAATGGACATCAGTACATGGAATATACAAGTATGTAAAATGGCTAAAGGAAAGAAGTAAATATCAACTCAAATCAATCAACTCAACTCAGAAATCAACCTACCAACTCATAACTCAACTCAATGAATATGCAAGTTTAACGTTCTGAATCACGCTTTGAAAATAGACTTAGTGTTATGCAACTTAGTTCAAAACATTATGTGCTCAATCAAGTGTTGGTTAGAAGTTTCTCTTAACTGACATCCAATCCCACCACCTTTAGTATGCACAACGAAGGCGACATTGTTGCCACGTTCATCCTAAACTTGCCAAGGTAAAGGATGATCAAACTCTATTGGATCCAAAATAAATGTCCATCTTTTTGCAAAATAAGTCATCTAAATTAATGGTACAATTATCCTATGCTGGTAAAGTAGTTTATGGGTTAGAGTAGTTACCTACTCGCTCTCATATAGGTGCTTAATACTCCTCCCAAGACTAAAACATGCTCATGCTAATCAAATCAAATCTCGTCTCATTGGATTTTCTCAACTCAGACAATACTCACAGTCAATTTACTCAGACAATCACATTCATAGTCTCAACCAGATCAATGCAGCAAAAGTTATATGCAATGATGCAATTCAAAGTTCATAGTACTGAACGCAATTTTATTACTCCAATTTCGTGTGACTAACATGTAACTCGTTCATAATTATGCATAAAGATTGAAAATAATTGGAAATAATTAGAAGACTAGGATTATGAGATTTTTAATACTCAATTATTATATAAAGACTCCACCCAAAGTCAATGAAAGGGTGATTGGATGTTAGAACCCGTACTTTGGTACGTTGGGCCGATTACGAACATGGAGTCACTGTTACTATCTTCTGGAAAATTCGGAGATTATATGTCAATTTTGGGAATTTTGAGATAAGGGGAAATATATTACGAAGATAATTAGGTGTAAGCCCATATGTGAGTATTTGTACACTTGTTCAACG
>DF363221.1:1942-13080 GCA_000787875.1 Solanum virginianum
TAGTTATTTCATATACAGTATTTCCTGTCTTACATATTCAGTACATTATCTCGTACTGACGTCCCTTACGGGGGACCTGCATTTCATTCTGCAGGTACAAGTGCTAGTAGATCTCCTTAGTAGGAGTACAGGATTTCCAGCTGTGGTTACCAAGCTCTGCACATAGGCAGCCCAAAATCCATCACTTTGGAGGCCCAATTTGGCCCATGTTCAAGGTCCATTTCCAGCTGTGGTTACCAAGCTCCAGGTTGCTTCGGGGCTTTGCATGTCTAGAGCTTATATTTTGTATTATACAGTTAGTTGAGGCGGGGCCTGTCCTGACCCTTATCAGATACCTGTCATTGCTTGGAGACTTTGTAGACTATGTAAATTAAAGTGTGGTCATAATTTGTACTTTGGACAGTGTGGCCCCAACGGCCTAGTCATATGCTTTTTCTTTTGGCTTGTTAGTGCTATTTACTTTCTTAAAGGCCTACTGAAGGTGGAATCCCTTATAATGCATATAGAAAGCACATAGATACAGGTTGGTTCTCCCGGGCCTTATCGGCAACGGGTGCTAATCCGCCTTAATGGGATGCTTGACAAATATTTTATAAAAAAAACTCAAAAAAGTAATTATCCATACTAATATCTATGGAATATCATCTTTTTTAGACCATCCAAAATTCTAAGAGCCCGTTTGGTTTAACTTAAAAGCTAGTCAAATCTCCTTTTAAATTCTTTTTAGCTTATAAAAGCGTTTGACAATTTTCAAAATAATTTTTAAAAAGTTAAAATTTGCATAAAATAAGTTAAAAGTTAAAACTTAAAAGCAGCACCCCCCAACTTTTTATTTTTTAGCTTAAAAGTTATTATAGTTTGAACAAAAAAATTACCTTTTTACCCTAAATACTTTTTCATATTCTCAAAAATATTCTTAACTGAAGTAACCCTAACTACTCTCTACCTTCTCATTATTTCAATTCAAACCATAGCCCAACGCTCATCTACTCTTCAAAATCAGCGCCGAACAATGTTCTTCTCTCCTCTGCTCTTTTCTTTATTTAAATACTTCAATTTGCATCAGATCTTCTAATATAGGAATATGAATGTATGTTTATTTATATATAATGTCCTTCTTTTACTATTTTTAATAAATAATTTATCATAGTAAGAAAAATACGTGAATGATAAATAAATATTATTAATCATGAATATAATTAAAAAATATCTTAAATTCTTTATGTGAAATAAGAAGCGACGGGCAAGCCATTAGAAAGAAAAAACACTATTAGTTGGTTAAATATTGGAAGTTTCTTGAGAGGGCAAGAGAAAATTAGAATAATTGGTATAATTTGACAATTGAATATCTCAATCATATTTCGATTTCGATCATGAAAAAGAGACATCTTAAAATTTTCATATGATCTATGCAAATTATATATTTTAAAAATTAAAAATAAATTGTATATATAAAATTTACTTAAATAATAAGTTTTTACTGATATTGAATAAAAATATAAATTTATTTTATTTTATTTTATTTTTTTAAACAGAAAAATTTTAAAATAATTAATTTTTATAATGTTAACAACTTGAAGGGTTTTTCAGACATTTTTAATTAAAAAAATGCTTAACAGCACTTATGTGGCAAACACATCAACAACTTTTTTTCAGCTACAACACTTTTATCCAAACACATAGCTGTTTATTTTTTCAAATAAATTTCAGCACTTTAAAAAGAGCTTCTAAAGTACTTTTTAAAAGATATTTTTTTTCAGCTAAGCCAAACGGGCTCTTATTCATTATTATATCATTAATATGGTGCATTGGGACTTGAACCCAACTTCTTACCCATATAAAAATATCTTAGATCATAAATCAATCGGGGTTGAACTCAATATCTTATTATCAGGTGCATCGGGACTTTAATCCAATGTCTTATCCCTTTTGGTGCAATAGAACTTGAATCTATCATCTTATAATCAATTGACAATATAATAATCAAGCATACCAAAAATAATTTGAATTGTTCATAACTTTATCAAAAACTTTGAATACAATAATATATATTGTATAACAACTTCACAACAATAAAGTACTACATAACAATAAATATGTATTTGTGAGTTTCAATCAATAGCCACATAATTTTTTTACTTATCGTCACAACAATAGTGACTAGTATTAATTTTGACATGATTAATTATTGCAACAAATATGCTTACTAGTGTATATGTATTTTCAACAAGCAAATAAGGTTAAGGTATTATACAATGAATCAAAATCAAATTAAGTTTGATTCAATAATGAACTATAATAATATGAATAAATAAACTAATACTAATTAAAAAGTAGTACTCATGTAAATAATTATATTTACATAGTTTATTCAATCCCAATTTATAGTCAATAATCATTAAATGCTTGGGATGAAAACGTTGCACCTTTATGGAGGTGAATGATATGTGCCCATAATCATATTATTTGTGTTAATAGTTTTACAAATATCAAGTTGCAAAATGACAATAGCTAAATGTGAGACTATATAGATGGAACATTTATTAGGATCATGCAATATCTAAATGACTCATTTGGTGGGTGAATAGGTCCACAAATATTCTTATATATACATTTCAAGAATGTGGGAGACTCAATCTCAACTTTCGTTGATAATGGTCTCATATTTACAAGAAAATTCACCATTTAAAAGAATATTTATGTTCTTTAATGGACGTCCACTTAAATTTATATGATTCATCTCATCATTACAGATCCATGATGTCCTAGACGATCATGCCAAAGTACTAAAGTATTGGTATTAGTAACCTTCTAATTTACTATAGAATATGTCTCAATTACACTTATTCTTATCCAATATAAACACATGTTTGTTGATAAACATTTTTGGTGATATCAAGAAATTCAAGATTCTGAACATAGCAGAATTATACTCATGAATAGACTTATAGTCTTTTAGCCTCAGATGCATCCAATCATATCGTACTTTTAGATGTATGACCATCATGGTCACATCTTTCTTTTAGGCTTTTCCATAAAACAGGTGAATTCTCGACTGTGAGATATTTAATTTTTAATTTTTTATCAAGATGATGATGCAAGAATATCATAACTTTTGTACAGTCTTGTTTTGATGTTTTATTTTCATCTTTAATGATATCTCCAAGACACCTAGTATCTAACACCCATGAAGGGTAGTTTTTGCCCAAACTATAAAGGGCAACGAACTCAAGTTTCCTAAGATTAGTCATATCAATAAAGACAAAATAAATAAATAATACATCGGCCTTCAAACTTAATCTTTCACTATTTAAGATGATAGAGTCTCATGCTGATAACAACAACAACAACAACATGCCAGTGGAATCTCATAAGTGGGGTCTAGGGAGGTAAAATGTACGCAAACCTTACCACTACCTTATAGAGGTAGAGAGGTTGTTTCCTGGGAACCCTCGTCTCAAAAAATCATAAGCAAAATAAACTAGATACAGAAAAGGAAAAGAAAGGGAACAAAAGAGCGACTAATAAGGAAAAACACATGATAGTATGCAAATATGATAAAATTAACATATAAAGATGGATAATAATAACACCAGATATAAAGGCACGACTAAACCTTCTACCCTACTATACCACCGGCCAAACATCAACTTGACCCTACTGACCTATTATCCTGCTACCCTAATACGCGACCTCCACTCTTTTCTATCTAAGGCCATGTCCTCGGTGAGATGGAGTTTTACCATATCTTGTCTGATCACCTCCCCCCAATACTTTTTCGATCTACCTCTACCCCTCCGTGTAACTCCTAAATCCAACCCTCGCTCCTACTAACAGGAGTATCGATACTCCTTCTTTACACATGTCCAAACCAATGCAGCCTCGCTTCCTTCATCCTGTCAACCACCGGGGGCACCTCTAACTTTTCCCGAATAATCTCATTCCTAATCCTATCACTCCTAGTATGACCACACATTCATCTTAACATCCTCATCTTCACAACCTGCATCTTCTGAACATGTGAATTTTTAATTGGCCAATACTCTACCCCATATAGCAAAGATGGTCTAACCACCATTCTGTAAAACTTGCCTTTAAGCTTAGGTGGTATCTTTTTATCACACAACACTCCAGAGGCAAGCCTTCATTTCGTCCATGCTGCACCAATACGATGTATCACATCATCATTGATTTCGCCATTACTCTGGATGATTAATCCTAGATTACTTAAAGCTTTCTCTCTTTAGAATAGGTTAAGTGGCAAGCTTCACTTCAATATCTACTTCATCCCTAGCAACACTGAATTTACACTCCAAGTATTTTATTTTGGTTCTACTCAATTTGAACTCTTTGGATTCCAAAGTATATCTCCAAACCTCCAATCTATCATTAACTTTAGCCCGAGTCTCATCAATGAATACTATGTCATCTGCAAATAGCATACACCATGACACCTCTTCCTGGATAGACCATGTTAGCTCATCTATTACCAAAGTAAAGAGAAAAGGGCTCAACACAGATCCTTGATGGAGTCCCATCTCGATAGGAAAACACTTTGAGTCTCCTCCTACTGTTCTTACCTGAGTTTTGGCTCTGTCATGCATATCCTTTATCGCCTTAATATGCACCAATGGAACACCTTTCATCTCTAGACATCTCCAAAGGACATCCTTTGGAACTTTGTCATAGGTTTTTTCAAGGTCAAGGAAAACCATATGAAGGTCCCTCTTTCTCTCCCTATATTTCTCCACTTATCTCCGAACAATATGGATTGTTTCCATAGTTGATCGTCCCGACATAAATTCGAACTGGTTCTCAGAAATGGGCACTACTTTTTTCACCCTCATATTCACCACTCTCTCCCAAACCTTCATAGTGTGGCTTAACAACTTGATACCCCTATAATTGTTACAACTTTGAACATCACCCTTGTTCTTGTACAATGGAACCATTGTACTCCTCCTCCATTCATCTGGCATCGTAGTAGTCTTCATCATAGCATTAAACAACCTAGTCAACCACTCAATAGCCTCCTTGACCACGCACTTTCAGAAATCCACCGGAATTTCATCAGGTCCAATTGTTCTTCCTCTGTTCATTCTGCTAACCGCATGCCTAACTTCCTCAACTCTGAAACGTCTACAATAACCAAAAATCTCGATAACTACCAAGTGCGCCAAATCACCTAACTCAATATCTCTGTCCCCTTTTTTTGTTTAAGAGTTTGTGAAAGTAAGTTTGTCATCTTATCTTTAATGAAATTCTCATCGACCAACACCTCACCCTTCTCATTCTTAATGCACTTCACTTGGTCCAAGTCACGAGCTTTTCTCTTCCTCACCTTCACAAGCCTATACAATCTCTTGTCCCCGCCTTTTTCATCTATCTCAACATACAAACGCTCAAACGTTGTTGTCTTAGCACTCATCACTGACATCTTCACTTATGTCTTCGCCATCTTATAAATATCCTTAAGTCTTACTTTTTATACTCACCCATACACTCCGACCACTTCGTGTACGTAATCTTCTTAGCTTTCACTTTGCCTTAAACCTCTCCATTCCACCATCAATCACCTTGATGTCTACCAAAGGTCCCTCTCAAAATCCTTAACACTTCGGTGGCAACCCTCTTAATGTGACCAGTCATGGTATCCCACATAGTGTTCACATCTCCACAACTACTCCAAGCCCCCAAATTACTCAACTTTCCCCCTTCTCCCGAGAAAGGGCAGGAGTCAGGCCACCTCATCTAATCTTCAATTGGACATACACAACTTTCTTCCTCTTACCCCTCTTAATATCTAAGTTCATCACTAGAAGCATATGTTGAGTTGAAATATTCTCACTCGGAATTACCTTGCAATTTTTACAAAAGCTTCTATCACCCTTTCAAAGGAGTAAGTAGTCAATTTGGGTCTTAGCTACCGTACTACGAAAGGTAACCAAGCGATTTTATCTCTTTGAGAAACATGAGTTAGCAATAACCAACTCGAAAGCTTTAGCAAAGTATAAGAGAGACGTCCCACCTCCATTTCTCTCTCCAAAACCAAAGCCTCTATGAACATCGTCAAAACCACTAGAAGTAGCACCAATATGCCTATTAAAATCACCTCCGACAAAAAGCTTTTCTGTGGCTAGTATACCCCCTCACAACCTCATCCAAATCTTCCCAAAAGAATTTTTTGACATCCTCATCTAGGCCCACTTTGAGAGCATAGCCACTAGCTATATCCTCCTAATCTCGTGCTGATAACATATTATGAAAATATAATAGACATTTTAATAACTTTCTTCATTTTTACTACACATCAAAAAAAATAAAAACTTACTTTTTTTAAAACTATTAGATTTTTTAAAAAAAAGAAATATATAATTAGATTCCTTTTCATAATTTATCCAAATTCCAAGCCAAAATATTATACCTGCTTCATGACCTCCTCCCCCACCCCATCCCCCGCCCCCAAAAAATTATTTTTTAAAAAAATACAAATTAAAAAAAAAAAAAAAAAAACTAGATTTTTTAAAACAAATGTTTGAGAACCTGAAAAGGTATATCTTTTTTGACTTGAATCGAGGAAAAATCTAGTAAACTTGTATGCAATATGAGAGAACTTCATTTTGTTGGGTGCGGGGCTGTTCATCTTTGATATCTATGTTGCAAATTGCTAGTGTAACTTGAACTTGAGCAACCAAAATAAGGACAAAAAAAATTTTTTTTTCTCAAACGTGTTCAATAGCAATATTTTATAAGAAATGACTCAGAGAATACACATTAACTCGACAACTCAATATAATATAGACGACTCTTTCCAGAAAGACTGCAGATACCTCTCATGTGCTGACTGGAAAAAGGACCACACACTGAGATGCTAGTTCACTGATAATAATAGCTATACTTTTCACCAAACAATACAAGCATGCAGGGGAATCGTGTATCAAATTCCCAAGATGTCACTGCAGTCTTATTTACGACCGTCATTTGGAATTGACCCCTTTTCGGCACACCTCCACGACCGACTCTTGACCAGGACCGACCAGGACTCAGGAGGTGATCTGACTCGACTTGACATGATACCAGCAGCAAACATGTCACCTTTCAAACTGCCCTTTCCATCCACCATACACAGCCTGCACATGTTAACACTTCAGATGAGCAAAGGATTAACAAAAATGGAATTCAAGTTTTTCTTAATCCAAAATGAGCATGCAGATTAAAGAATCAGATCAAATATTTCGAGTGCGATGTTAGCCACCTGTTAAGGGAGAAAGTTGGAGGATGGACGGACGTACTTTCAACCAAACTTGAAACCACCAGATGGAAGCTGAACATCATTACCACCAAAATTGAACTCATTTTGCGTTCCATCACCAGCCGGCAATGTTTCATCATCCTCCTCCAACCAGTACGTCTCCAGTATTTTAACAGCCTTCTCATATATTTCATTGTTATCATGACTCTGAAGGTTTTCAATCTTTTCCAATCCTTCAGCATCATCAATCAGCTGAGCATAGAAATTAATGCCTCCAGTACTGGCTTTGTCTGCTTCCCCAACCTTCAATATATTTTCTAATCCTTCTAAACAGACGGTGACAATCCTTGGGTCAGGGCACACAAGCAAATCACACAGAGGCTTTATGCAATTTTGACTCACCAAGAACCTATAAACAAGAGCACAAAAAAAACACTGAAATTCAGTAAGAATATCAACAATAACAAAGATGATTACCCACAAAGGAAGTAACATACTTGATCTGCTCATGAGTCCCACCGGAAGTAGCATTTGAAATAGCCCAGGCAGCCTCTTTTTTAATATCAAATTCTGCAGTTTGAAGCAAATTGACGAGAGGACCAATTAATCCAGCTTCAATTACAGCCTGCTCAAAAATTAAAAAATATTAGATAAAAGGCAAATACTGTGTGGTTCCTTCAAATGAGAAGTCCATAAAAATAAAAGAAAACTAGGTGGATTGAGAGATGGGGGTGCTATGACAAACCACAGCAACTCAAAATTCCTATTTCTATTACCAACAGCTACACAAACTATTATACTGTCATATTCACCAATTTAATGACCTATCGATTTGTATATAACATGATAGAACTTAGAAGACATGCAAACAGTGTATCCAAGAGCGGCATATAAACCATATTAGCTGTCATTTAAATCTTGAGGATATACCTGTATCTGCTCCTTGTTCCCAGCAGTAATATTTGATATAGTCCAACAGGCCTCTTTCTTGATGCTCTTTTTGTGACTCTGAGATAACAAGCTCAGCAGGCAAGGAAGGGCACCATGCTCAATAATGCACTGGGTTGTGAAGATAGTTGATATTAGAAACCCAAAAAAAGAAAAAGTAATATGCAAGAACTGCAAGTTACATTTTAGCAGAAAATTTAAAGAAAAGAAACAAAAAATCCATTTTCCAGTGTGGTCTTTGCACAATGCTTACATCCACAAATTGAAGGATGATATTATAGAAGATGTACAGGAAGACAAATAATTCATGATCTCCAGAAAATCAATCCAAAGATACCGACAATCTACAAGGGTGATTACAATTTCTTTCCCATTTAAACATGGGTTATGCAAGATCTGGATGCATAGAACATCAAAGCACAGACCCCTCAAAAAAACTCTTGTAGCAAGAGGTCAGCCCGCTAAAGGAAACTCTCCAAGTACCAATTGAATTCTTGTTTCAAACAATACCACATAACTTTAAGCTCATGCTTTGCACAACATACTCTCCTAGAAGCAGCTATCGACAAGCACATAGCTTTGGGAAACAGTTGTTGAGCATCATAAGATACTCATAAAGATACAAGGCCTTCATAGCACCTTAAGATAATTTACAGAAGCATAAAGGCCCCAAATGACAAAATAAAACAGACACTTTGAGCATTTGAAGACACATTTCAGACTAAATCTAGACAACTTGAAAATTTCTTATAACCAACTTACATCAAAAGAGATTCTCCTGCTGTCATCAAGATTTAAAGTGGTTAAGTTAGTGAAACAGTAGAAATGTACCAAAAAATCTGCCCAACCAGGTGCTTTACTCAAACCCCAAAAGAAAAAGGAACACTAAAATTGCCTTTTAAATAATGAAACACCAAGTGCCAGCAAAAATTCTCGTAATTACTTTTTCTTTTTTTTTTTGGTTTTGAGAGTCCCGTAGTTACGGTCTGTTTTTTTTTTTGGCAGTACAGTAATTACTATTTTAAAAGAAGTGCTAGAGAAAAGGCACTTCAATACAAGATGTCACTATTCTTTTAGCAATTCTATTTTGTGGGCCAAACATCAGGCAAACATTTCCAAGTGCCAAGAATTTTTTTCCACTCCTTTGTCGTTATTGCCGTTAAATTATTTGGAACACAGTAATTGATATCTTTCTACGTCACAAAGGTAGGGGTAAGGTTCGCTAATTTTTGAATGTTGCCCATGCTTTCCATTGATCAACAACCAACTAAATCTATATTAATCCACAACTCGTACCCCTTTGAGTCTTTAGCCCACTTCTTGTAACTAAAAATGGCATGTGTATAGAATGGGATCAAGACTAGTAAGCCGGTTCTCTTCCCCTACCCCCCCCCAAGGGTATGTTGTGGTCGTTGTAGAGTAATGAATATCTTCTGTGCAAAAATTAAAGAGCCTCATCTGATTAGGTGACTCTTGATTTTGAAAGAGAGGAATCAACAATCAACAAATATAATTGTCTAAAGAATTTAATTTGAACTATTAGAAAGATATCCGATTTTCCATTTGATTGGTTAGAAAAAAGATGGACATCGGACTAGGATACCATTGGGATATGTCAGAGATGATCCATTGTAGCATCAACTACAAAGGAAATATTTTCAACTTTGCATCAGGCATAATGTATTTGGAAAATTTTTAAATTTTGACGCTTAATATGAAATGACATGGAAATCACAACTGGCCAACAATTAGGTCAAGCTATTACATGCATACAGACTATAAATCTTATTTTTCTGGATCTATCACATCCACCATGTCAAGTTAGGTACCATAACATTCTTAGCAGTCTGTTTCTGGTAATCTATACAAATGTACTCAACTGCCAAAAAATATAAATAGGCAAGTCTCATTTCAAGCGTGGGATTGGAAAGTCATCTCACTGATTATGGATGTAAAGATAAAAATAACAATGGTTCATATGTCTTGCTGCATAAAGAAGTCCACTGTCCACCACTAACACAGCCACTTTCAATAATTGTAGATTAAGTATGCTATTGACTATTCATACTACGGCAAATAAAAATTAATTTATCTTCTCCACAAAATTGTAAACTAAGAGCTTGTAGTTTGTACTAGACTTGCTAGAACATACAGAGGAACCAGACAAAGTGCAGGAGGGAACCAAGCACAATAATGTGAAGTTGAGAAATGGACAAACAACAACAATCAAATTTGACATTGATTCTAGGAATGCTGAAATATTTTCTCAACAAATCATGTCTCAGATGAATCCACCTTTCAATCATTTTATTTTAGGGTTTTTGTTCTTTTTCATTGATTCAACCTTGAAAGCTTCTAAAGGTTGCATACCTGAGTCTGGAGATCATCTCCTGTAACAATATTTCCTACTGTACGGAGGGCAGGGATGAGTACTGAGGGAGATGGATGCCTGAAGATCAATTGACAGATACATCAGATTCAATTGAACCTTAGATATTAAAAAAGAAATGGCAAAACCGAGCATTCCACTCACATGAGAAGCTCAACCAGCCGTGGACAAACACCCGCTTCAATGACAGCTTGAATTTTGTCATTTGTACCATCAGAAAGGTAAGAAAGTGCCCAACATGCATCTGTTAGCACCTCTTCATCATTGGAATGAACAAGCCGCTGAAGAGCTGAGAGTGCTGGTCTCACCTGACAAATGTATTGTCATCAGTAATGCAAAGCATCCAGTAAGTTCTTCCATTTTGCCAAATGCGCTGAGCTCAACGTGAATTATTTTGAATGCTTAAAAAAAGCTCTATATTTTGAATCAAATAATGGTCAGGCATAAGAACTGTTCAACAGCAAACAACCAACCTGCTCAAATGGAGGTTGTGGCTTGCCTCTACAAAAGTTTGATAAAGTCCATGTGGCATGCACAACATACTCTCCT
>DF363221.1:13549-25833 GCA_000787875.1 Solanum virginianum
GAACGAAACACTAAAGGCGCGGATGACTAGAGACACATCAGTCTACCTGGAGCTGCGGAAAATCTTCCCTCATTAGAAACTCGACAAATCGAGGAACAACACCAGATTGAATAACTTCCTCAATAGGAGGACTTCTTTCTGTTAATCAAAATTTGCATGCAAGTGATAAGCAAATTGAATAAAATTGCCAAAACAGAAGCTGGAGCAGGCTTAGTCATACCAATGGAGAGCAATTTACGGAATTGTGTGGTAGCCTCCAGCTGCATATTGTTGTCATTTGACCAAACACCAGCAACCATTGATGGAAGACTTTCCAACTGTAAACCAACAATTAGTTATCATTTGAAAACGAGACTCACAACCACATCAGCACAGCATAGAACGACCGAAAACCAAATCAAGTCACAATTGATGGATTTCTGATTAGAAATCATTTTTAGAAAAGAATGAGCCCTTAATATCTGAGTTAACCACAGTTATAACAAGATTAACATATGGCCTATCAAATAACAGAAACGACTATAATTAGTAGACTCTCAGCTTACAAATCAACTAGCAAAAATTGCAGGTATGCACAATATACTGATAAGACAAGACCGAAATCAAGAAAAGAAGGAATAACAACAAATAAAAAGACTGACCTTCTTTTCAACGGTGGAAGCTTGAAGATTTGCAGGGAACTGTTGTTGTTGGGCTTGAAGACCTTCACGACGCTTCTTGAGCAAGCTCTCTTCTCGTTTGCTCTTCCGGATGAGACCGTGAATGACAAGGGTTTTCGAAAAGAGTTCCTCTTCTAGTCTTCTTCTGTTCATGGGCCGGGTCTTTATGTATTTTCGCCTCTTACCTTGGGCTTTATGTGTTGGCTCACTTACAAATGCCCGGTGATATTTTTAACTTGGAAAAATTATTTGGTAAGTACTTTTTAAATAACTATTTTATTATACTTGCATGCATATGTATGTACCATAATCCATATTGATAATTTTATATTCTTCTAAGAATATCTCAATTTATCATGTTTTAAATTCATGTTCACATCATATCTACCTCGATACGAATTATAATTAATACTTCATATCTTCTATTACAATATAATTAAATAATAAAATATTTACTCTAAATATCAACTTATAGTTCCTTTGGTTATGAAACACATATATTTTTTCCAAGCATACATACAAACAAACAAAAATTAAATTCAATAAAAATGTAAATAAATTATCAACCAACATGCATATAAATTACGAGATGATATAATATTATGAAAGAGATCGAAAATATTATTTTCTCTAAATTCATCGGTGTATAAGAGTATTACTTTGATGTGAATATAAATTTACTCCTTATATAGATAATGTGTTAAGAGTCCATTTGGCTTAACTAAAAAAATAACTTCTAAAAAGTACTTGAGAAGCACTTTTTAAAGTGTTGGAATTTATTTAAAAATAAGTAGTTATGTGTTTGGATAAAAGTGTTGTAGTTGAAAAAAGTTGTTGTTGCATTTGACACAGAAGTGTTGTTAAGCACTTTTTCAATTAAAAATGTCTAAAATACTCTTCAAACTGTTAACATTATAAAAACTGAATATTTTAAAATTTTTCTGTCTAAAAAAATAAAATAAAGTAAAATAAATTTATATTTTAATTTAATATCAACATAAACTTATTATTTAAGTAAATTTTATATACACAATTTATTTTTTATTTTTAAAATATATAATTTGGATAGATCATATGAAAATTTTAAGATGCTTATTTTTTCATGATCGAAATCGAAACATAATTGAGATATTCAATTGCCAAAAACAAAAGGTAATTTTTTCAGAAGAGCAAAAGAGTATTGGGTGTGGTTCGAATTGAAATAATGAGAACTGAGAGAGTAGTTAGGGTTACTTTAGTTAAGAATATTTTTGAGAATATGAAAAAATATTTAGGGTAAAAGGTAATTTTTTTTGTCAAACTATAACAGTTTATAAGTTAAAAAATAAAAAGTTGGGGATGTTGCTTTTAACTTTTAACTTATTTTAAGCAAATTTTAACTTTTTTAAAGTTCTTTGAAAATTGTCAAACACTTTTATAAGCTAAAAAGAGATTAAAAGCATATTTGACTGGCTTTTAAGCTAAGGCAAATGGGTTAGAGCCTGTTTGGCTTAGCTGAAAAAAAATAGATTTTAAAAAGTATTTTTTAAAGTGCTGAAATTTATTTGAAAAATAAGCAATTATGTGTTTGAATAAAAGTGTTGTAGCTGAAAAAAAGTTGTTGATGTGTTTGACACATAAGTGCTGTTAAGCAGCTTTTTAATTAAAAATGTCTAAATTGTTAATATTATAAAAACTTATTACTTTAAGATTTTTCTGTCTAAAAAAATAAAATAAAGTATAATAAATTTATATTTTAATTCAATATCAATATAAACTTATTATTTAAGTAACTTTTATATACACAAGTTAAAAATAAAATTTTTGCAGTATCTAATTTTTTAAACAAGAAGAAAAGTTGAATTAGTAACAATTTTGCAGCAAAAACTAATGAAATTTTTTTTAAAAAATAGTAAAATTTACATTAATGGTAGCGGAGAAGATATCCTAAGCTTTGTCAAGAGAGAGCGCGGCGAGAAGAGTGTCGGGTTGTGCTTTGAAATGAAATAATGAGAAAAGAGAGAGTAGTTAGGGTTACTTTAGTTAAGGATAATTTTGGGAATATGAAAAAATATTTAGGGTAAAAAGGTAATTGTTTGGTCAAATTATAATAACTTTTAAGCTAAAAAATAAAAGTTGGGGGTGTTGCTTTTAACTTTTAACTTATTTTAAGCAAATTTTAACTTTTTTAAGTTGTTTTGAAAATTGTCAAACACTTTTATAAACTAAAAAGAGCTTAAAAGTATGTTTGACCAGCTTTTAAGTTAAGGCAAACAGGTTCTTATTGTCTAATTAGAATTAATACTGGATTGCAGAATTTTATGTTTTGTGTGTTACTTTGTTTCAATCCTAAATTTGATCTTTTTGCCATATTTCTTGGGGTTTTATTTTTGGACTTGTTTTAAAAAAAATTAATTGTTTTTGCTTTGAGACGTTTAATTTTTTATTCATTTGAAAATTTTCTTTTCACTATTTTTTCTATTTTCTGGATGATTTTTAAACCCTCTTCTGGATTTTTTTGGTTTTTTAAAAAAAAATTAAATTATTATTATTTAATTTTTTTAAATTATTTTCTTTATGGATCAAACTTTAGTTGAAAAATCATTCTTTAGGTAGGAATTTAACTAATAAAAAAAATTGCTTCATCTATTATGTTTATATATTTAATTAATATTTAATATTATTAAAATAATAATAAAATAATTAAAATAAAATGTGAAAAGATGATGGTCCATCTCACTAATGACTAAAGAATTATTTTAAAATATGTCAAGAAAACTTTAAAATTTTTACAATACTTTAATTTAAAAAAAAATTGATTAGAACATCAAGAAGAGTACATGTGTAATAAAAAAAAAAAGGAAAGTCATCTTCCAAATAATAATAAGGAAAAGGGTAGTTGAATTTTAAAAAATGCTCTCAGTAACCCCATTCATAGACAGTGCCCCTACCACCCCCAAACTACCAGATCCGTCGAATGTTACAATGACGGATGACTGCCAAACAAATTGAAGTAACAATACCACTGAGAAGGTACAGGAAGAGCCAAACAAGAAATCATGCAAAGAAATTCTCCTTAATAAATCAAGAAAGGTCAATGATCTTTATGAACTGGATGACTTCCAAGGCTCACCGGAAGATATCTCCCCGGACATCCCAATTTACCTAAGTGAAGCGGACAAAATAAGACTTCACCAACCATGGAAAAATACAGTAATTGTTAAGCTATTTGGGAAAAAATTAGCCTACAATTATCTGAAAAAAAAAACTAATCGATTTGTGGAGACCAACAAAACCACTAACTCTCATTAACTTGGGATGAGATTTCTACATTGCAAAATTCAATCAACAGGCAAATTGCAATAAAGTTTTGCACAAGGGTCCCTGGTTTGTAACTGGAAATTTCCTAACAGTCCAAAAATGGGGGTCACATTTCGTGGCTGAAGAAGCACGGTGACGCACACAACCATCCAGGCTAGGTTGCCCCAGCTACCCACGGAATATTATGATCGGACCATCCTAGAAAGGGTGGGTAGAAAACTGGGTCGCCTTCTTAAAATTGATACATGCACCTCGGCAACTTTAAGAAGCCGGTACGCAAGAATTTGCGTGCAGGTCCCATTGGACAAGCCTGTGTGCTAAGAAATACAAATTTGGAACCATAGACAAAGAACTGTTTATGAGGGGAAGGGGTACACTGGGTCACACCTCCAAAGTATGCAGCAAAACTCACTAAAATACCACCATCACAACTCCTCGCCTAGATCCACCACTGAAAATAGACGATGACAATTGGCAAATCATCACTTCTCAGAAGAGAAAACAAAAAACACGCCAAAATAGAAAGATCGAACAAGGAAGAACTCATATCGTGGACCACCAGTACCAGGTAAATCGGACATCAACACCCCCAAGTATGTCCTCTTCGCTTCATACCACCACCCCGACCCCAACAACTATACCATCCAGCCCCCCAACCCCCATCAGTCCACCAAAGCCTTTCCAACTAGTGGGAAGATGGACCAACATTGTTTGATCCAACAAGGCAAAGGGAAAACTAAAGTCAACATGTCTGCTGACTGTGGGTCCCTTTCTCACCCCAATAAAACCCCAACTATCGTATTAAATATGAGATCAACCAAATCCTCTGACCCCTCTGAAAAACCCACCAGGAACTTTGCCTATTTCCAGAAGAAAACTCAGACCTTCAAGAGCATCACCACTAATGGCGAAGGTCCCACCTTAGAACACTCTCAACCCCTTGAGACAACTCGCCTCCATGAAACTCCCATAGAAATCAACATCATCAAATCCTCACTTTTTCTAAACTCCTACCCTGTAGCAAGTAATCATCACCTTTGCATAATCGAAGTGACTGAATCAGTCACCTCAAGACCTTTCAAGAGTCAAAATTAATAGAGAAAATGCCTTAAATCCTTTCTCTATCCCCAGTTCATCGCAGTCCCCATACCACACAAATCTGTAAAATATATCCCCACTCCTCAAGGCCATTCCCTCCAAACCACATCCACTTCATCTCAACTCCCCTGCTACTGGACCATCTCCCGCAATCTTGGCTTGAAATGGCCTTGGCCGGCAAAACGGTTTAATTGGACTTCTAAGTAGGAAGCACCCCTATGACGCTAACGATTCAGAATCCCGCCTTCCTAGCACAAATGGTGAAGGAGGGCTTTGCACATGGAGTGGACAACCTAGGCCATCTCGTATGGACCCAAGCACTACTCCAGTGTCAGCTAATGGGGATACAGAACCCAATCTCCACTTCGGAGATCAACACACTGATGTTCCAATCCCTCCAAAATTTCCCCTTCTTCCCGAATTTACCGACCACAGACCCCTCTATGAAGCTGACATTTGTACCATGGAACCCAGTAAGCCCCCCAACCCAGGTGAATCAAACCCATGGAACAAGACGTAAACGTCAGAGTGAAGCCAACATTAGAGTTGCTGAAAGAAACAAACGTCGAGCTAGAAATGCTCTTAGCATCATTCGACGATCTAAAGGAACAAACAATCACATTGGAAAAATAAGTCTTCAAGGAGTTCAAAGATTTGGTAAGGAAAATGGCCCTAATCATTTGCCCCAAGGACCTCACACTTTGCTCTATGAAACTCAGGAATGAGGACTACAATCTTCCTGCAGCCTTTACCTTGAAACCACTACTGGATCTACAATGCCCACCATGGACATTCAAGGGCAAGAGGCCTAGAGAGAACTCCCCCTACCACCTTTTCCCATGAAGTTTATAATCTGGAATGTTAGGGGGCCAAATAGTGCCAACTTCAAAAGGCATTGTGATGCCATGGTCAAGGAACACACTCCTCTTATGTTGGTCCTCCTCGAAACTCGCATGGCCGACCACAAAAGACTTATGGAATCACTTCTTTTATTCGTATATCCAATCTGCTGCCAAAGGTCTCTCAGGTGGAATAGTCATAATGTGGAAGCGGGATTGCATTAAACTGGACGATATTTCCATTACTCGTCAAAGCATTCATGTCATGGTACAGGTTAGTCCCACCTCCATTTCTTGGTATTTTACAGTTGTTTATGCCAGCCCTGACCCCAAAACGAGACTATTTCTTTGGGACTACCTGTGTCATCTCTTCAACTCTGTTAAAAGGGAATGGTGCATGGGAGGTGATTTTAATGAAATACTTAAGAGTACTGAGAAATTTGGTGGGAGAATATTAAATAACAACCAAACACATCATTTTGAGCAATGTCTTGACCGATGTAGAATGGTTGACCTGGGTTTCAAGGGTTGTAAATACACTTGGTCCAAGTGGCCTTATCCTGGAAAGGTTTGACAGGTGCTTAGCTAATAACCAATGGATTTTGTGATTCCCCAATAGTAGTGTCAATCATCTACCTAGGACAAAATCAAACCATTGCCCTCTCCTAGTCACCCTGGGTCCTGCTCCCCCCAAAAAGCAATAATAGACCTTTTCGTTTTGAGCTCATGTGATGTAGTCATCTTGATCTGGAAAATATTGTTAGGGACTGCTTTACTGAGTCTAGAACCCTCCCCCTATCAATCCACATTTTTCATTCTAAAGCCCCCATCTGGAACAAGGAAGTTTTTGATAACATATTCCATAAACTTAGACACACCCCGGCTGGACTCAGGGGAGTCCAAAACTCCCCCAACTACACTTACAATATCTTCCTCCAAAATCTAGAAAATGAGCTTTAATCCAAATACTGAAACCTCCTCAAAATTGAGGAAGATTTCTAGAAAACAAAAGCTAAAATTAACTAGTTGAAGGATGGGGATGCCAACACTAAGTTCTTCCATGTCTCCACCATTATCAGAAGTAGGAAGAACAAAATTATATCCCTTGTGGATAAGAATGACAATACCCTCACAGAGAAGAATGATATTCATACTCATATCCTTACCTACTTCTCTGGTCTTTACTCCATTAGTCTCTCTTCTCCCCCCCCTCCCCCTGCCTCCTTTCACAAATCAGCTCTATCATGCCAATCACCCCCCACCCCCATAGTATGGATGCTCTCCTTGATCAAAGATTGGAAGACTCAAAAATACTCACAGCCCTGAAATCTTTTGGCCTCTTAAGGCCCCTGGATCTGATGGGTTGTATCCCTTATGCTTCCAAAAATATTGGAACTGGGTAGGGGCTGTCACCACCCTTTTCTGCCATGATGTTTTTGCTAGATCATCCATGCCCCCTTCATGAATACCACCTACTTTTATCTGATTCCTAAGCAAGTCAATGTTATTTCTATTAAGGATTTCAGACCCATTAGACTGTGCAACACGATATACAAGCTCATTACTAAGATCATTGTTAACAAAATGAAACCCTCGCTTGACTCTATTATTAATCCCTCCCAGGCCAACTTCAGGCTTGACTCCATTATTAATGCCTCCCAAGCCAACTTTATGACTAAGCGAAGGGCCTCTGACAATGTCATAATCGTACAGGAATATATCTCTCACTATGGAAAAATCGTGGGAAGAAAACTAACATGGTTATCAAAATTGATCTTGAAAAGGCCTTTGATCACATTGAATGGTCCTATATTTGGGACACCCTCCATTACTTTAACTTCTCTCAGGATCTCACAAACTTAATCATGTCTTGTGTCAGTGGCTCTTCCATATCCATTCTCATTAATGGAGAACCAACCACCTATTTCAATCCCACAAGTGGTATTAGACAGGGTGACCCCATTTTCCCTTATCTCTTCATCCTCTGTCTGAAAGATTATCCAGGATGATCCAACAAGAGGTAGACCAAAAACATTGGACTCATATCAAAATCTCTCATAGGGGACCTAAACTCTCCCGCCTCTTCTTTGCTGATGATCTTGTTCTCTTTGCCAGAGCTGGCCCTGAAAATTGTGCCAGTATCCTCTCCACCCTCAACCATTTCTGCTATGTCAGGACAGAATCAACTATGGCAAGTCTAAAGTCATCTTCTCAGCTAATTGTCAAATGGCTAATGCTAAACAGTGTTCCCAAATCCTTAATATTGAGCCTTGTACTACCTTTGGGAAATATCTTGGCTTTCCCATATTCTATAGAAAACCAACCTCGAAGTACTTCCAATTTATATTGGACAACATGAGGAATAGGTTGATGCGATGGAAGACCAGCCTCCTTAATCTTACAGGCAGATCCATTCTTGCCAAGGCCACTCTTAGCAACATACCCTCTCATGTCATGCAATACATCACCCTCTCTGCACACTCCACTTTCCACATGGATAAAACCCTTAGAAATTTCATCTGGGTGATACTTATGATAAGAGGAAAATACACCTCCTTAATTGGAAGACTGTTACCAAACCAAAATCTGAGGGTGAACTTAGAATTCCTGACTCCAAAATCAGAAATCGAGCTCTTCACATAGGTTGGCTTGGAGATTCTAAATGAACAGGGATAGCCTTTGGGCCAAGATCCTCCTCTCCAAGTACCTCAAACCAAATGGTACATAGAGGACCAAAACTGTCTCTAGGACTTGGAAAGCCATTAGGGAAGGCTGGGAAGCTGGTAAACCCGGACATAGATGGACACCCTTCAAGGGCAACCAAATCAATTTCCTCCATGACAAGTGGATCCCAAACAAGGAACCTCTTAGAAGCCTCATTTAGGGCCTACTCCTCCAAAAAGAAGAAAACATCACTTTGGATCAAATCTGGGTTAACAATCAATGGGACCTAAATGATCTCTTTCTCCGTATTCCCAATAACATCAAGCTGGAGTTGAATTCCATACAGTTATACCCTAAAGCACACATAAAAGACAAGTTCTACTAGCAATACAATCATATGGGTTCCTTCACTCTCAACTCTGCATACCATCTCCTCCACTCTCCTACCTTTGACTTTATTCATGACTCCCAGCCTAAAGATTTCAGCTGGATTTGGAAAGCTAGATGCCCTAACAAGATTAAGTTTTTTCTCAGGCTCACTCACCGTGGGCGACTTAAAACTAACTTGTTCCTCCATAGACTTGGCATGAACATCTCTCCCTTCTGTCAGAACTACAAACAATACCCCGAGGATATCAACCATATATATTTTGGCTGCTATACCATACAAGAACTCTGGAACACCTTGATCAATAGAAGCACTTACCCAAATCCCTTCCAAAGGAAACCAATTCCACGCTGCCAATATGGATAAGCTTTGGAAAATGGCCAGGAACAAACCTTACGACAAATGGGTCAACTGGAATGTCATCCTGCCCCAATACCTTTGGCACGTTTGGACCCAGAGGAACAACAATAGAAAAGATGGTACTTCTTTCAGTTCCATCTACCATCATGCCGTGGAGGCTCAGTTCACCTTCACAAAAACCCACAACAGGAATGGGGTACGAGAGACAAGACATACTCTTATTCACTGGAACCCCCACCCAAAGGCACTTATAAACTCAATACTGACGGGGCTTCAGGTAGTAACGATAGCCATAGTGGCTTGGGAAGAGTAACCAGGAATCACAATGGCGATTGGATCGTTGGTTTCACCTGCTCTTTCCCAAACAAGATCCCATCTACCTCGAGCTACAAGCCTCAAAATGGCTATATTTCACCATACCTTTCCCCTTGAAGTCAATGTAGACTCTTTAGAGGTCGTTCATATACTTAGAAAGGATAATCATGAGTGTAGATCCTTGATGGAGACCATGGAGAGGATAGCAGTGGAGCATGTCTTTAGAGAGCAAAATCAACTCGCAGATACCCTAAGCAAAGAAGCAGTAACACGAGACGTGGGTGACCAACTATGCTTTTTGCTATCACCGCCAAACAACATGTTGAAAGTATTTTGGGCGGACTATTTTGGAACTCAGTATAAGCGTACTATTTCGGATTGTAATTTAAGGGCCAAGAGCATAAACAGATTCCCAGGAAAATCACCCTGTACTCGGGGCATTATGCCTAGTTAATTATATTATAATATTACTATCTTTTCCCGAAAAAAAAAACAATAACGAAAAGGAAAAAGTAATGGCACACTATAAGTAATCCTCCTTTTAGTAATGACTGAAGCTTACTGTGAAGCCTTCAATAATTATAAAAAATTATTAAGTGGTTTTCACTTATATGTCGTGTTAATCCAAAAATTATATATAAATAATATTTTTGATTAAAATAAATACAATATTTAATATAGAACTTTAATAAATGAAAGGGCAAATATGAAAAAAGTTTCAAACAATCATCTTGAATACTGAACAGTTCAATTATTTTGAACATGAGAAAAAGCTTCAAAAATTCAATTAATTTGGGATGAAAAGAGTATTAATTAAGTTGCACAAATATTTTTTTGTCAATTATTATAAAATATGTCTTTAAATAATAAATGTCATCTAATGTTAAATCTAACATAAGTTCCATAGCATTGTTAACAAAATAACTAATAGCAAAAGCATTATTTACTATCCAAAATAATGTAAGAACGAAAAAGATAAGTACATGTATTTTCATTAAGTATATAAGCGTAAATGGTTTTAAAGATATAACATAAATCCTAGGTAAAATTGGTGTCATTTGTACGGGTTTGGGGACATATAGATTGAACTTGATTAATATTAGAATCCTAGGCAAAATTCATATTAATTAGGCAAAATTTTTAATATTTTATATATTTTTCATCATCAAAATGGCGTATAAACTAATCATATACTTCTTATAAGTATTAAGTTCTTTTTTATTTGTAATGATAGACTAGAAAATATTTGGTCATGTTAAATTTTTACTCCAACTCCAATTCACGTTTTCTAGACAAAAATAAAAAATCCTTCGTCACTCTTCTTTTTTCTTAATAACCTAAATTACTGCAACTTTATTCAAATAGGAATAGGATTAGAACTTATTAATCCTAATGTAAGCTACCATATGCAAAAGTGCATTCACTTGCTGTCTTATTCTCAGTTGCAAATTGAGATGGCTCGCCAGTTAGGTCAGATTAGAGCAAGATTTTATTAGAATATATTCTCAATATTCGGAGACGAGAGGCAGAATGACCTCTTGATCTACTTACTGAAGCCCAAGAAAGAAAACGTTGTCTAGGTGTTCCCTAATGTCCGATGTCCCCTATATGCCAAGAACGTTTTCTAGGCCAAGAGCTAACTCAGCTCATGCACTTCGAAAAATCCTCTTGACTTAGAGCTCTTTTCTTCCTGAAGAGAAGCACCTAAACATTCGCCATGAAGATCACTCACAGTAACCTACTCGAGCTTTGCCTACAGCTTGAAAAGAGGCCCGCTAGCCTTTTTCTTTCCCTGCATCTAAAAGTTGCCTTTATTCCCTTTTCAAAATTGAAAGCATCAATTGTTGTATATATACAATTGATGATTGTTCTTTTATTAGGTTTAAGATTCTTAATGTAAGTTTGTCTTTGTTTAGGAGTTTTATTATCGGGTTCGTTTTTTCTGTTTAGGCGTTGGTTAGGTTAGAAAATAGAATTTCCTTCTTATAGGAACTTTTTTTCCTCTTTTTTTTTTTTTTTGACACTTTATGGGTTTTTTTGAAACTTTTTTTTTAACTATTTTCTTTCTTAATCAAGTCTATTTTAGATGGAAAATAACTTTTTGTGCGAGAAGTTAAGCATAATAAAGAAAATCTTCCCCATTAATTTTTATTATGTGTATTATATTTAATATTATTAAAATAATAATATAATAATACAAAAAAATGGTGAAAAGATGATTTTATCTAAAGAGGAGCTTTTTAGTGAAGGGCAAAAAGTTTAAATAATATTTCTAAAGGCTTTTACGCTTTTAATACAGTATAGATATAGATAGACAACTAGTTTCTGCTCTGCACGTATGTGCCGCGTCAATCTCAAAATTATATATAATAGTGCTTGTCATTAAAAAATATAAATATTCACATAAAAAATTAAATAAATACTATTAGTTTGATGCAATAATTTAGTTTATTGTGAATGCCAAAAATGAGAAAATCAATCTAATTGCTTATAATATATATAGAGAGAGAGATAGAGAGAGTTTGTTAATACATAACCTAATAATTTAGAGTTGAATAATCAAAAGTTAAATAATTAACTAATTAAAATTTAATATAACAGTAAGCTGAATATTCCAGAGAAGACACCAGAGAAACCATGGACAAACCTCTTCGCATCAAA
>DF363220.1:9029-36620 GCA_000787875.1 Solanum virginianum
CGTCGCAAACACTTAGACTCATACAGTACCCTAAATTCAAGTCCCAAAACTCAAGACCAATCTTAAGGATTTCCTTCAAGGTTCTTCTTCAAGGTTCAAGTCTACATCTACAATCTTCACCAAGCTCATCTCCAAGTTAAGGTTTGTGGATTTCTTTCAAGGGTTCCTTTCACCCATGATACCCAAGTGTTCTTTACTAAAAAATTGCATGATTTAAAGTTGGTTTACTCAAGGGTCTTATCTATTGTGAAAATCACTGCACACTATGTTGGGGTTTATGAAATTGTGACTGTTTTGCTATGTTTTGGGCTATGAATCTAAGATCTATTGAAAGGTTTGGTAAAGGGTTTTGATATATATTGCTTGAGGGTATTGAAAAGTGTTGATTGATGGTTTTAGAATGAATTTTCTTATATGATTTCACTCTCAAATTGCATGGTTTTACACTAGCACTACACACCCTCTAAGTGTTTGACAAAATGTCCGAATGTGGTTTCTTGAAGAATTGAAGGTCTAAAGCATGTCTTATGAGTAGAATGACTTTATGATGATGTATGAATGTTTATGTGAGTTATGTCTTGAGGAGTGTGGTTGTAGAAGCAATTAAATAACAAGAAGAGATTGTACATACTTAGTATAGTCAAATGTACTAATGCATACTCTATGCCTACATGATATTACCATGTAGGAACTGAAGCTCCACTTGGTCATACTCCTCCTCCACATGGCTAGTGGCTTCTATTCAAGCTACTTGGTGAGTCCTCATGTCCGAGGCTATCTTTCCTTTTTGGTATACTTTGACTATGAGTTTGAGACTAGTTGGTTGTCTTGGCCCTTGCTAAGTTCTATGTTAGAGGTTTTGTTGGACAAATTTGTATTATTCTTGAACTTTGACTCACTTATGTTAATCAAGCTATTTAAATATGAGTTTCTCTCCTGTAGTCTGTAATTTCCCCTTGTTTATATTTCTTATGATGAACTCTCTTGTTTCTATGACCAAGGATGTGTAACAATATGCTATAAGATTTGTTTGGGGTTCCTTCATGTTTCCCATTCGTCGGTCACGTCTAGGCCCTATGCTTGGGTCGTGACAAAGATGGTATCAGAGCACTAGGTTGATTGACCATTGGAGTCCAACACTTTGCATCGATTGGAGTCTTATTCATGGTTGTGTTGTACTCGAAAACTATTAGTAGGAGGCTATGAGACATTTTAGGAAAAGTTTCCCTTCTTCATGTTCTAAGTCATGCTATAGAGTTCGAGCAAGTCTTCCCCCTAATATTTGTTCTTTGCTATACCAGATCATGTCTAGCACTCGAGCAAGAAGGACCCAAACTCTTGAGTAGCAACCTACCGATGGTGAGTTTTGGGATGCTCTCACTATTTTTGCCCAAGTTATGGCCAACCAAGTCAACTAAGGGGCCCAAGCTCCTCATGCTATACCCTAGGAGCTAAGGTAAGGGACTTCATGAGGAAAAATCCTCCAGTGTTCTATGTGTCAAAGGTAGATGAAGATCCACAAAAGTTTATTGATGAGGTCTACAAGATTTTTACTATCATGGGTGTTGGGCAGAATGAAAAGGCGGAGTTGTCAGCATACAACCTCAAAGGGGTAGCCCAAATATGATATGATCAATAGAAAGGGGAGAAGGGAAATGGTAATATCATTTTATGGGAGGAGTTCAAAGTGGCCTGTTTTAATTGATTCTTTCTTCTTGAGCTTAGGGAAACTAAATTGGTGGAGTTCATGAACTTGAAACAAGGTGATATGAGTGTGAGGAAGTACGCCCTCAAGTTCACCCAACTTTCAAAATATGCTCCTCAATTGGTGTCCGATGTAAGGACTAGGATGAATAAACTTGTGATGGGTGTCTTTGCCTTGGTAAGTGAGGAATGTCAGTCCGCTATGTTGATTGGTAACATGGATTTGTCCTGATTGATAACTTATGCTGACCAATTAGAGGAAGAAAAGATGAGGAAGAAGAGGGGTAAGGAGGCCAAGAGGGCCTATTTTGAAGGAAAGTATTAGAGTCCTAAGGAAAGAAGGGTTATGGTGCCTTATGCTAGATGCCCAAGGTCTGGTAGATGCCATGACAGTCCATGCTTAAGAGGTATCGATGCTTGTTATAGATGTGGGAAGATGGGTCATAAGATGAATAATTATCCTCATAAGCGCAACAAGGGTAAGGGTGGTGAAGTTGATCAAAGGGGTTCTCCAAGATATAATCGGTTCTATGTTTTTCAAAGGAGGCAAGAGGTAGATGGGGTGCCTGATGTTGCTATCGGTATGTTAAAGTTTCCCATTGTTGGGGCTGGTATGCCATTGTCTCTTTCTTTATTCTTTTGGTTGCTATGGACTCCTTGTGTGCCCTAAATTGTTATGGGAACCTTTGGTGTTTACCTCTTGGTTGGGTATATTATTGCTAGAAAGTCCATAGGTATTACTCCATGTTCATATTGCATTAGGTCTTGCCTTATGACTTTTTGGATTTGATGTAGTGGATTTTGATGCTGTACTTGGAATGGAAAGTTGCATGCACGTTGTGTCTCCTTTGGTGGTAGGACTCGTAAAGTTAGATTCTGACTCCCTAATGAACCCATCTTTAAGTGGGGGGTTGTCAAGTGGTAGCACAAGTGGTAGGTCCATTTTTGTCTAAAGGTTCAATTGATCTCTAAAGGTTGCCCTATGTTCTTATTGGATAGATGTCTTGTCTTGTGATCTTGGATAAACTTAGCTTGATGTGTTGGAGGTCTTGGGATAGTTTGGGCTACTTTCATAGCATGTTTCCAATAAGTGTAGAACCAGTAAGGTTGTAATAAGATGGTTGAGGATGGTTGATCTATTCAATCAACTACAATGGGTTAGTCAATTCTCTAAAATTGATATTTGGTTGGGTTTTGTCCCCAAGTAAGGATGAGGGAAGGTGATATTCCTAAGTCTCTTCTCGGACAAGGAGTGAGCATCATTACTAGTGGTTGAGTTATTTGGTTGACTTATATATTTGCTATGTTTATAGGTGTCTAGAATAGGGTCTTAAAACCCTACATTGATATGTTTGTGGTGGACTCTAGTGATGAGATATTGATTTGTTTAGAGCTTGTGAATCATTTGGGGGTAGTGTTACTAGTCTTGGAAATGAGAGGTTATTTGTTAAATATGATAAGTCTGAATGGTGAGTAACAAGGAGGTGGTTAGAGCTCCTTAAGGATTATGGTATTAGTGTGCATTAGTTTCTCTGGTAGGGCTAGTGTTGTGGTTGGTGCACTAAGTAGTCTAGTATGTATGGATAATGGTGGCAAGGAGGAGACTAGTGAGGTCTATCGGTTGATTAGATTAGATGTTAGGTTGAGGGAAGGTGAGAATGGTAGTATAGAGATCTTGGTGGTTCCAATCATTTTTGGTTGAAGAGGTCTAGTTAAGCATCGCGTTGATTCAGCCTTATTAGAATTGGAAGTTTTGGGTGGAAAGATGGTAGAGTGGGGGTTATCTGCCAAGGGTAAGATGGTGGCTCATGGCAACAAGTGGAATAGGTGTGGTTAAGGTTGAAAAATGAGTTATGGTAGCGAGTCCATTACAGTATAAAGAAAGTTGGTAAGGTTGCATGTGGATGGGATTTGCCTAGGGATATGATTATGGTTTGTTCAGTTCTTCATGATTCTAGGTTGAGAAGATGTGTTGGTGGCTCTAGTGCTATAGAACCCTTTGAGATGGTGGGGGATGTAGAGGTTTGGTTCTTCATACTTTTAGGTTGAGGAGAAGTGTTGGTGGCTCTAGTGCTATAGAACCCTTTGAGATGGTGGGTGATGTAGAGGATAAGTTGACTTAGGAGAAGGTCCAGGTGGAGGTGTGGATGGATGAGTGAAGAAGTTGACTAATAATGAGGTGGTATTCGTCAAGAAACTTTTGGTGAAGTTGTCTAATCGTATGTGTCTCTCGGGGAGCCGGTGCGAGCATGAAGAAGCAATATCCATACCTCTTTCATTCTATTCAAGCTTATGATGACATGTCAAGTCCATTTCATAATTCAAAGCCTTATGTTCCAGCTCCTATATCATTTGCATGCATCTATGTTTATGTTAACAAGTTCAAGACGATTTTTGACACTTATGTTTATATTTTGAAAATAGTGTTTTAAAGTGTATTCTTGCATTCTTGTTGGGGCTAATCTCCTTATGATTACACTTCTCTTGTGCATTTCTTTGACATTCAGAGATGAATGTTCCCAAGGGGGAGATATTGAAACAACCTAAAAAGTGTCCGAAAATGTGCCTCGAAAATGCCCAATATCTTAATTTCCATATATCTCAAAATTCATATGTTATTTTAGAAATTTGACTTTATTTTCTTGTTCATGGGGTTAGATATAGTAGGGAAAGGGTCTAACTCCAAATTTAGAGCAACCATATCACAATCCAAAAATCGCAAAATACGATTTCCAATAGCAAAACTGCGTCAGTGGCGTGACGTGCCAATTTGTAAAAACTGTCCAAATTTTTCTATTTCGGTCCAAGAGTTTTAAATCTTTGGCCTAAGCCTTCACACATGAGAAATACCTATACTTAGCCTTATTTAACCCTCATATCATCCTTAACATTCTCCAATATCCTCTAAAACACTTAGACGCATACTTCACCCTAAATTCAAGTCCCAAAACTCAAGACCAATCTTAAGGATTTCCTTCAAGGTTCATCTTCAAGATTCAAGTCTCCATCTCCAATCTTCACTAAGCTCATCTCCAAGCTAAGGTATATGGGTTTGTTTCATGGGTTCCTTTCACCTATGATATGCAAGCTTTCTTTACTCAAAAATTACATGGTTTAAAGTTGGTTTATTCATGGGTCTTATCTATTATGAAAATCACTATACAGTATGTTGTGGTTTATGAAATTGTGATTGTTTTGCTATATTTCGGGCTATGAATCTAAGATCTATTGAGAGGTTAGGTGAAGGGATTTGATGTATATTGCTTGAGTGTGTTGCAAGGTGTTGATTGATAGTTTTACAATGGATTTTCTTGCATGATTTCACTCTTGAATTGCATGGTTTTACACTAGCACTACACATCCTCTAAGTGTCTGACAAAATGTTCGGTTATGGTTTCTTGAGGAATAGAAGGTCCAAAGCATGTCTTATGAGTTGAATGTCTTTATGATGATGTATTAAATGTTCATATGAGTTATGTTTTGAGGAGTGTCTAGGTTATTATGAGATGACTGCCTTGGTGGAGGGTGTGATGTCCATCAACCATTGTTGAGGGGTTGATATCTTGACCACCTAATTGGAGTGTGTAATGTCCATTAACTGGTAAGGGGTTGATGCCTTAGCCACCTAAATAGAGGGTGGGATGTCCATTAACTAGCAAAGGGTTGATACTTTAGCCACCTAAATGGAGGGTGGGATGTTTACAAACCGACAAAGGGTTAACACCTTAGCCAACTAAATGGAGGGTGGGATGTCCATTAACCAGCAAAGGGTTGATACCTTAGCCACCTTAATAGAGGGTGGGATGTCCATTAACCATTGTTAAGGGTTTAATACCTTGGCCACCTTGATGAACGGTGTGATGTTAATCTACCGATTAAGGGATATATACCTTGATCACCCTCCAAGGAGGAGCCAAACCTTGGATTCCAAGCACTAGTTGCTTGGTCTATCATGATGGTCTCCTTCTACTTATGTATTATGATTTACATAAGCATGATTTTACTTCATGCATCATTCATATATGTTATACTGTTACTATGCTATGCATTGTTTATGTTTATGCATTTTGATTATGTTGCGTATCTCTTATTGCATTGCATCCTACATACTTAGTATAGTCAAATCTATCTAATGCATACTCTATGCCTACATGATATTACCATGTAGGAAGTGTATCTCTTGTTGTATTGCATCCTACATACTTAGTACATTCAAATGTACTAACGCATACTCTATGCCTACATGATATTATCATGTAGGAACCAAAGCTCCACTTGCTCATAATCCTCCTCCACATGGCTAGTGGTTTCCATTCACGCTAGTTGGTGAGTCCGCATGTCCGAGGGCAATATCTATGCTCTTATGCTATGTATTGAAGACTATCTTTCCTTTTTGGTATACTTTGACTATGAGGGTAAACTCGGTTGCTTGTCTTAACCCTTGCTAAGTTCTATGTTAGAGGTGTTGTTGGACAAGTATGTATTATGCTTGAGCTTTGACTCACTTATGTTATTCAAGCTATTTAAATATGAGTCTTTCTCCCCTATAGTCCCCAATTTCCCCTTGTTTATGTTTCTTATAATAAACTATCTTGCTGAGTTCTATGAGGCTTGTTTGGGGCTCCTTCAGGTTCCCCATTCGCCGGTCACGTCTAGGCCCTAGACTTGAGTTGTGACAAAAACCATGCAATTCAAGAATGAAATCATGAAAGAAAATTCATTGTAAAACCATCAATCAATAATTGGTAACACCCTCAATAATTATACATCAAAACCCTTTATCAAACCTGACAAGAGACCTTAGATTCAAAACTAAAAACATACTAAAACAACCATAATTTCATAAAACCCTAACATAGTGTGCAGTGAAATTCATAATAAGTAAGACTCATGAGTAAATCAACTTCAAATCATGCAATTAATGGCAAAAAGGAAGTTTGGGTATCATATGTGAATAGAACCCATGAAAGAAACCCATATACCTTAACTTTTGGAGAATCCTTGAAGAAGATTGGAGATGGAGACTTGAAACTTGAATAAATTCCTTAGATCAAGAAAGAGATTGGGATAGTTGAATCTTGAGAAGGACTTGGGGCTTGACTTGGTTTCCTTGAATTACAACAAAACTTCTTGAAAACCTTAAGAATGGATTGAGAATTTGATGAAGAATAATGAGGAATTTGAGAGGTTCTTAGTTGGTATTTAGAGCTCAAAACGGCTAGAAAATGAGGGATTTTCATGTATATAGGTATAGGGTTATTACCCAATTGCCCTGAAGTAAAAAAAATAATTTTCAAAAATTTTTGAACTAGTCCGCGCCAAGTCCACGTCGCGGACCTATCGTGGACAACTACTATTTTTGCGAAGTTTCACCAGAACTTATTTTTCTTGGCATGGACAAAGTAGACCTTGTAGGTACTCATTCTCCCACATAATTTTGCCCTCTGAACAAAAGAATATGAAGTCAGATTTGCAAAATTCTGCATGGATTTTAAGATATTGAAAAAAATGCATCATAAGGTGTTTTCCAGCTATGTGGAAGGGTGTTTAAATGTCCCCTATTTGAGATATATGGAAATTACAATTATGGGGGCATTCCTAGGCAAGTGTGGGGCATTTCAATATCTACCCCTTGGGAACATTTGTCCCCGAATGTCGAAGAAATGTACATAGGAAGAGTAATCATGAAGAAATCAGCCCCAACAAGAATGCAATAATGCACGTAAACACCATTTTCAAAAATGTCCACATTAGTGTTAAAATTGTTATGAACTTGTCAATATAGACATTAAATGCATGCAACTGACATATAGGGATGAAGTAAACACCATTTTCAAAAATCCCAACTTAAGTGTTAAAATCACCATGAACTTGTCAATATAAACATGAATGTATGCAAATGACTTAGGGGCTGAAAGATAAGACTTGGAATCATAAAAAGGACATAAAGTATCATTATAAGCTTGAATAGAATGAAAGTAGTACACATATTGCTCCTCCATGCCCGCTTCGGCTCCCCGGGAGACACTTTCGACTTGATATTCTTCCAATGGGCATTAGCAAACGCTACACCCTCACAAATCAACCTTTACTCCTATCCACCCAACTTTTCCATCAGACATTCTCATAAGTCAACTCATCCTCCACAACACCCACAAACTCAAAGAAGTCATATCATTAGACTCACCAACACATCCCCTTCAACCTAGAAGCATGAAAAATTGGATGAACTATACCCATTCGCATGCAACCTTACCAAGCTTCTTCAACACTCTATAAGAACCCTTCAAACCATGAACTCAATTGCCAACCTCAAATACACATAGTCCACTTGGTACCATAAACCACCATCTCCCTCTTAGGAAACAACGTCCAACTCTATTAAGGGGGGATTGAGGCCTTGCTCAAACTAGACCCCCTCCCATAAAAGAAAGTTGAAACCATCAAAACTACTACAAATTCAATGCCGCTAATGCACATAGTGGACTGACATTCTTCACTTACAAAATCAGAAACACCCATCATAAATTTATTCATTCTAGCCCTTGGGTAGGCAACCAAGTGAGGAACATGCTTAGAAAGTTGGTTGGACTTGAGTGCATAATCCGTCACACTAATTGACCCTTGCTATAAACTTCACCGTCTTGGCCTTCCTAAGCTTAAGAGAGAAGAACTGATTAAGAAAAGCCTCCTTAAACTCCTCCCATAGAACCACATTATTGTTTCCCTTCCCTTCTATCCATTGCATAAACCATATTTGTGCTACCCCCTTGAGTTGGTAAGCCGCCAACTCTGCCTTATCTTCCAATCTAATGTCACGACCAAAGCCTAGGGCCTAGACGTAACCGATGAATGGGGAACCCGAAGGAACCCCAGACAAACCTCTTAGCATATCATCACACATCCTTGGTCATGAAAATAAGTAATTAACATAAAAGATTTGAAATTAGGGGCAAGGAACTAAGGGAAAGCTTGCATATCAACAACATCAAGAGACCAAAAGAGTCAAGGCTCGTAACATAGATACATAGCATGTCCAACAACACCTCTACTACATAGATAAGAGCAGGGGCCAAGACAAAGAAACTGGGCTCACCCTCACAGTAAAAATAGAACATAAAGAAGAGTATCTCAATACATAATAAGAGAAACATAGACTAAGGTCCCCGAAGTGGAGGACTCACCAACTAGCTTGAGTAGTGCCGAACTAGCCACGTGGAGGAGGAGGGTGATCAACTTGGGCTCCAGTTCCTACATGGTGATATCACGTAGGCAAGAGTATGCATTAGTACATTTGAATGCACTAAGTATGTAGGATGCAATGCAACAAGAGATAGCCACAATAATCAAAATGCATAATGATAAGCAATAAACATGAATAATAAAAATATGACATGCATGATCAATGCATAAGTAAAACATGCCTAAGTAACTCATGCTCATATAGGATATCATATGTGTAGAATAGACCAACTAGATTTCCAAAGTATAAACACATTGGTCGGTTGATGATGATCTCACACCATCACCCTGGTGGTCTGGTACAAACCCCTCACATGGTTGATGATAATCACACTATCACCCTGGTGGTGAAGTACAAACCCCTCACATGGTTTGATGAGTACAAACCTCCACCTCGGTTGATGAGTACAAACCTCCACCTCGGTTGATAAGTACAAACCTCCACCTCGATTGTCCGGGTTCTTAGTCCCCCGAATTAGGCATGGTCTAATGTAACACTTTATATAGAGTATATCATATACATAAGCTCTTTTCATCATCATAACATCAATTATATCATACCTCATGCTTTGGACCTTCAATTCCTCAAGAAATCATAACCGGGTATTTTATCAAACACTTAGAGGGTGTGAAATAGTTGTATAAAACCATGCAATTTAGAGATAAAATCATACAAGAAAATTTATTTTAAAACCATCAATCAACACCGTGAAAGACACTCAAGCAATATACATCAAAATTCCTCATCAAATCTTACATTAGATCCAAGATATGTAGCTCAAAACATAGCAAAACAGTCACAACTTTACATAGCTTTAACATAGTTCATAGACATGTTCATAACAGTAAACCTATTTGTAAAATCAACTTTAAATCATGCAAATTAAGTAAAAAAGAAGATTCAGGCACCATGGGTGAAAGAAACCTATGGTTAAAACCTACAAACCTTCAGCTTTAAGAATTTCTTGAAGAAGACTTTAATGGAGACTTGAAGCTTTAAGGTACTTTCTTAGATCCAGAAATAGATTACGACACTTGAATCTTGAGAAAGGACTTGGAGCTTGACTTGGTTTACTTGAATTCGAACAAGACTTCTTCAAAACCTTGAGAATGGATGGAGAATTCGATGAAGATGAGAGAGAGTTTTGAGAGGTTTTTGGTTGGTTTTTAGGGCTCAAAACTGCTAAAGAATGAGGGATTTTCGCATATATAAGTATATGGTTATTATCCAATTGCCTTGGAGTGAAAAAGAACAATTTTCAGAAATTTTTGAACTAGTCTGTGTCAGGTTCGCGTCATGGACCCGTCGCAGACAGCTACTATTTTTTGTGAAGTTTCACCAAAAATTATTTTTCTTGGTACGGGCAAAGTATGCCTTGTAGATACTCGTTTTCCTACACAATTTTGTCCTCTGAACAAGAATATGAAGTCAGATTTACAAAATTTTGCACGAATTTTGAGATATTGAAAAAAAATGCATCATAAGGTCTTTCCAAGCTACGTGGAGGGGTGTTTAAATATCCCTAATGTGAGATTTAAGGGAATTACGATTATGTGGGCATTCCTAGGCAAGTATGAGGTGTTTCAATTTCTCTCCCTTGGGAACATTTGTCCCCCAATGTCAAAGAGATGTATATTATAAGAGTATTCATGAAGAAATCAGCCCCAATAAGAATGCAACAATGCACTTAAACACCATTTTCGAAATCTCAGCACAAGTGTTAAAATCACCATGAACTTGTCAACATAATCATGAATGCATGCAATGACATAGGGGCTGAAACAGAAGACTTCGAATCATAAAAGGACTTAACGTGCTATCATAAGCTTGAATAGAATGAAAGACATATAGATATTGCTCCTCCATGCCCACTCTAGTTCCTCGAAAGACACTTTAGACATCATGATTCTTCCAAAGGGCCTTGACAAACACCACATCTTTATTAATCAACTTTTCCACCCTTCCATCCAAGACCTCCACCAGGACCTTTTCGTAAGTGCACCTGTCCTCCACATCACCCACAATCTCAAAGTGTTCTATAGCACTAGAGTCACCAACACATCCCATCAACCTAAAAGCATGAAGAATTGGACTAATCGTATCCACATCTCTAGGTAATTCTGATCCTTAGGCAACCTTACCAACCTCCCTCTACCTTCTACAAGGACTCATAAACCTCAACTCAATTGTCAACCTTAAATACACCTAGTCCACTAGGTACCATAAACCACTATCTCCCACTTGGGAGACAACTTCCACTCTATTATCTTTTCACCCAAAGCTTCCAACTCTAATAAGGAGGAATCAAGGACTTGCTTAAACTAGACCTCTTTAACCAAAGAAGATTTGAAACCATCAAGAATACTACACCGCCATGCTCAACATCATCCAACATAACCCCCCAATCTAGCCAACCATGGACCTCTCTAGTCACCTCCTTATCACTATCATCCATATATGCAGGCTACCTATAGGCACCCAACATAGAGCATCATCCACAATATTAGCCTCAACGGGAAAGAATAATGCACACTCATATCATAATCATTAAGGAGTTCTAACCACCTTCATGTTATCTTCAACTCACACCTATCTTGTTAAGCAAACAACCTCTCATCCTTCAAGACTTACAACATTAACCCAAAATGATTTACAAGCTCTAAATAAATAAATACTTCATTAGTAGAGACCACCATAAACATGCAGAGGTAGGGTTTTAAGACCCTTTCATGAAACACAATGGACACAACCGACGCACAAGCCCACCAAATAACTCCACCAACAATCAAAATGCTCAGTCCTAGTTCAATAGGACACATAGAGTTATCACCTACACTCATCCACACTTGGGAAACTCGATCCTCTAATCAATTTTAGAGAAGTGACTAACGCAGTATAGTTGACCAAATAGATCAAACACCCTTAACCATCATATTCAACCTTACGAGTTCTATACTTATTGAAAGCATGCTATGCAAGTAGCCTAAACTACCCCAAGACCTCCAACCCATCAAGCTAAGCCGTCATCCCCCAAGAATTCTTATAATATGCATGTAAATACTTTCAAAGAGGCAATAGTCATTTTCCAAATCATTTCAATGCACAATTGGGCTTAAAAGCCAAACACCGTTCATAATAATTCATACTTAGGCTCAAATGCTAAAATCATAATTTCATAGTTATAATACTCATTCATAGGAATAGTCTATTTGTATACAAAATGGTGCAAGCATCCAAAATGCTCAAAGACCCAAAATCAAAGACATATATGTGATCACAATATTGTCATAACTAACATTTTATCAAAATCATACTATAAAACAAAATTAAGCTTACCATAACATAATTTTTAAAAATAATCCATGTATATGAATTCATATGCCATGAACAATATTCATAATATGGATGAGGGAATGACATGGGTAATTAAGACTCCATTCAAAATCAATATTCATAATATGAAGTTGAAGTGAACATAATTAATTCCATATTTAAATTCATAGTGTAATCTCTCATGCATAAATAATTCAAAAAGGGAACATGTATACTTATAACTTTATAAACCCAAAGTAAATCCTCATATAATGGTTTAATTCACATTAAAATCGACAAATAAACACTACCCAATTTTAAGAATCATAATATTCAAACCCCAAATTAAAGTAAGCAAAATCCATATAGGTTTTCTTGAAAATATTTTTTTGTCTCCTTGATTGGAAAGAATAAAGGATCAACCCACATACACATGAATCGTACTAGCACCAAGGAATAACACAAGGAATAGCAACTCCCCGACCTATCAAATCACTCTACTCCAAAATGCCGATCACAACATGGCCTTACTTAGGGTCAACTAAGTCATAGGTGCAACAATAGAATAGACCCTAGTCACAATCTCCAGTAATAGCCCACTAAACCCAAGAGGCTCCTAATATTTGGTGTAGTCAAAGGTCTAGGCTAACCTCTAATCACTAGTCCACCTTAATACCATCACCCGACAACCTAGGAAGGCAACCTATTACCACAAAAATTCCCATCTCTCCTACTTAGCACCCAACCTTCTTTCTTAAACTTGTAGTACTACCCTCAAATGACTCACATGCACTACCTTATTATGGAACGAACCATATTATCATCACCAAAACCACCATAAATTTATTAGAGTAGGGGCTAAAGGATCTTATTCATGAGACTTATAGGCATAGCTGGTGCACTAGTCCAACCAAAGGATACCACCCCAAATTCAAAATATCGAAAAGGGACATTCAAAGCCTCATCTAACACCAACAACAATTCTATAAACAAAACAACTTAAGTTCAACACCTTCAAATCTCAAAAGATGATAAAATGCAACCCCTTAGAGACCAATTGTACCTTATGACAAGAAATGGACATACCTCCCTTGCTACCATTCAACAACCTCCCATTCTAAGATGGGCTCATTAGGGAATCAGGAGCTATTTTTATGGGTCCTACCATCTATGAAGACACAACATGCATGCAACCATTCCACCCCAAGTGCAACATCAAAATCCACCATATCAAATCTAACAATAGCATAACAACTCAGACCAATATCCCTAATAATATCCCAAACCAAGAGGTAAACACCGACGGTTCACATAACAACTTGGGGCATACAAGAAGCCCACTAGCAACAAAAAGTAATAATTAAAAGACTGGTGAAACTCGGATCCATCAAAATCAAAACCTTCAACTTATCTTCCTTCACCTTCCTCTTTGAAGCGGCATGATCAAATAGAAGAGCAAAGAACATTGATTAAAGGGAAAAAACCCTTTCTCACTTCTAAAGCACAACATAGACCATGAAGAAGGAAAACATTTCCTAAAATATCTCATAGTCTCTTGCTTATAGTTATGGTACACAACACACCTATGAACAATACTCTAATCGACGCGGTATGTTGGACGCTGAGGATCTAACAACCTAGTGCTCTGATACCATCTTTGTCACGACCCAAGCCTAGGACCTAGACGTGATCAGTGAATGGGGAACCTGAAAGAACCCAGACAAGCCTCTTAGCATATCATCAGGCATCCTTGTTTATGAAAATTAGGGGAAAGGGACTACGGGAAAGCTTGCATATCAATAACATCAAGAGACTAAAATAGTCAAGGCTTGTAACATAGATACATAGCATGTCCAACAATACCTCTACTATATAAATAAGAGCGGGGGCCAAGACAAACCAAAATATATAGGATATAATGCAATAAGAGAGAGGCATCATAATCAAAGTGTATAATTATAAGCAATGGATATGCATAATAACAATATGGCATGTACGATCAATACATAAGTAAAGCAAGCATAAGTAACTCATGCTCATATAGGATATCATATGTGTAGAATATACTAAGTAGATTTCTAAAGTATAAATCCCTTGGTCAGTTGATGATGATCTCAACCCATCACCCTGATGGTGTGGTACAAACCCCTCACATGGTTTATTGTAATCACACCTTATCACCCCAGTGGCGAAGTACAACCCCCTAACATGGTTTGATGAGTACAAATCCCCACCTTAGTTGATGAGTACAAACCCCCATCTTAATTGATGAGTACAAACCCCTACCTCGGTGGTCTGGGTTCTCAGTCCCCCGAATTAGGCATGGTCTAATGCAACATTTTATATAGAGTATATCATATACATAAGCTTTTTTCATCATCATAACATCAATTATATCATATCTCATGCTTTGGACTTTCAATTCCTCAAGAAACCATAACCGGACATTTTATCAAACATTTCAAGGGTGCAAAATTGTAGTATAAAACCATGCAATTTAGAGATAAAATCATGAAAGAAAAAACAATTTTAAAACTATCAATTAACACCTTGCAACACCCTTAAGCAATATACATCAAAACTCCTCATCAAATCTTACATTAGATCCAAGATATATAGCTCAAAACATAGCAAAATAGTCACAACTTTATATAGCTTTAACATAGTTCATAATAGTAAATCCATTTGTAAAATCAACTTTAAATCATGCAAATTCAGTAAAAAACAGTTTAAGGCACCATGGGTGGAAGAACCCTATGGCTAAAACCTACATAAGAATTTTTTTGAAGAAGACTTTAATGGAGACTTGAAGTATGTAGGTATTTTCTTAGATTCGGAAATAGATTGAGACACTTGAATCTTGAGGAAGAACTTGGTGTGACTTGGTTTTCTTGAATTCTAACAAGACTTCTTGAAAACCTTAAAAATAATTGGAGAATTTGATGAAGATTGAAGAGGATTTTGAGAGGTTTTCGATTGGTGTTCAGGGCTCAAAATGGCTAAAGAATGAGGGATTTTCGCATATATAGGTATAGGGTTATTATCCAATTGACCTGGAGTGAAAAAGAACATTTTTTGGAAATTTTTAAACTAGTCTACGTCAGGTACTTGTCGCGGACCCATTGCGGACAACTACTATTTTTGTGAAGTTTCACCAAAAATTATTTTTCTTGGCACAGACAAAGTATGCCTTGTAGGTACTTGATTCCCTACTCAATTTTACCCTCTGAACAAGAATATTAAGTCTAATTTGCAAAATTCTGCACTAATTTTGAGACATTAAAAAAAATACATCATAGGATCTTTTAGAGCCACGTGGAGGGGGGTTTAAATATCCCCAATTTAAGGTATAAGGGAATTACAATTATGGGGACATTTCTAGGCAAGTATGGGGCATTTCATCTAATATTCATGATGGCCAATACTTTATAAATCTTATCAATGAACTCTTGTGAGTCCTCATCCACATTTGACCCATAGAACTTTGGTGGGTTCATCCTTACGAAGTCTCTCATTCTAGATCCCAGGGTAGGAGCATGATGGGCTTTGGCCCCTTGATTGGCTTGGTTAGGAACAACTTGTGCAAGCAAAGTGAGAGCATCTCTAAGCTCTCCATGAGCCAGTTGTTCCTCAGGAACATGGACTCTTCTTTCTCTTGTATTAGGCATAATCAAATAGCATAGCAAAGAACAATTGTTAGGGGGAAAAAGCTTACTTCAACTCTATAGCATGACTTAGAATATGAAGAAGGGAAACATCTCCTAAAATGTCTCATAGCTTCCTACTTATAGTTGTGGAGCACAACATAATCATGAGTAAGACTCTAATCGACGTGGTGTGATGGACTCTGAGGATCTAACAACCTAGTATTTTAATACCATCTTTTAACGACCTGGACCTAGGGCCTAGTCATGACCGATGGATGGGGAACCCGAAGGAATACCAAACAAGCCTCTTAGTATATCATTATACATCCTTGTCGCAAAAGCAATTAAATAATAATAAGAGATCGCAAATGGGGTTAACCGAGGCTAAGGGACATCTTTCATATCATAAACAATAAGAGCCAAGAGAGAAAGAGTCAAAGCTTATAGCATTATACAAGACATGTCCAACAACGCCTCTAAACATAGAACTTAGTGGGGGCCAAGACAAGCAATCAGGCTCACCCTCATAGTAATGACAATAGATAATCCAAATATACATGATCTATTCAAAACATAAGCATGAGAGAGGATGGATATTGTCCCCGGACATAAGGACTCACCAAAGCTAACTTGAATAATTCGTCTAGCCACGAGGAGGAGGATAAATAGGGGTTCTAGTTCTTATATTGTAACATCATATAGGCATAGAGTATGCATTAGTACATTTGAATGAACTAAGTATGTAGATGTAATGTTAACAAGGGACAGATAACATCATCAAAATACATAATTATAAGCAAAGGATAGGTATAACATCAATATGACTTGCATGATCATTACTTAATGTAAAATAGTCTTGTCAATCATGATCAAGGAATGTAAACTCAATAGGAATACAAACTCAAACCCTTCTTACTAACCTTCATAAAAAGAGTCAAATGGCCCCCACTTGCCTTAGAGTATAACCTTTTTGGAGAGTGTTACCAATACTTCTACTACACGCATAGTCTTTTTGATAGGTAATATGAGACGTCCCCTACTTTATGATATAATCTTTTAGGTAGGAGCAGTGATTCATTCTACCTTACAGCATGGCTTTTTCAATAGAATGTCAACACCTTACTATATGATCTTTTCGGTGGAAACCATTAGTCTTTCTACCATACTGCATGACCTTTTCGGTAGGGTGTCCATCCTATACAATATGATCTTTTCAGTAGGAACCATTAGTCATTCTACCTTATGGCATGGCTTTTTCGATTGGATGTCTATACCTAAAGATATCGATAAGAATCATTAGTCTTCTGTCGTACGGCATGGCCTTTTCTCTAGGAATCATAGAACTAGTTCATCAAATCATTATATTTCAAGCATTAAGGGATGACCTTCTCCTTTATCACAAGAATACAATAAACGTGGAATCCCATCAATCTACTTGAAACACCATAGGTACTTTTCATGAAAATAACTGATATAAACTTTCTTATCATGATCATAAAGTCATTCAATTCATATGCCATGCTTTAGACCTTTAACAACTCATGAACCCATAACCAAATGTTTTATCAAACACTTGGCGTGTGTGTAGTGCTAGTGTAAAAGCATGATATTCAAGAGTAAAATCATGCAAGAAAATTCATTGTAGAATAACAAATCAATAATTGGTAACACCCTCAATCAATATACATCAAACACTTAATCAAATCTCATAATAGACCTTAGATTCATAGCTCAAAACATGCTAAAATAACTATAATTTCATGAAACTCCAACATAGTGTGAAATGAAATTCATAATAAGATCCATGAGTAAATTAACTTTAAATCATTCAATTTAGGGTAAAAAGGAAGCTTGAGTATCATGGTTAAAAGGAACCCATGAAAGAAACCCACATACCATTGCTTTTGGAGAATCCTTCAAGAAGATTGGAGATGGATACTTGAAGCTTGAATGAAATCCTTATATCTGGAAAGAGATTGGGACACTTGAATCTTGATGAGACTTGGGGCTTGACTTGGTTTCCTTGAATTCCAACAAGACTTCTTGAAAACCTTAAGAATAGATAGAGAGTTTGATGAAGATTGGGGAGGATTTTGAGAGGTTTTTGGTTGGTTTTTAAGGCTCAAAATGGCTAAAGAATGAGGTATTTTCACATATATAGGTATAGGGTTATTACCCAATTGACCTGGAGTGAAAAAGAACATTTTTTGAAAAATTTTGAACTAGTTCGCGTCATGTTCGCGTCGTAGACCCATCGCAGACAACTACTATTTTTATGAAGTTTCACCAAAAATTATTTTTTTTGGCACGAACAAAGTATGCCTTGTAGGTACTTGATTTCCCACACAATGTTTCCCTCTTAACAAGAATATTAAGTTGGATTTGCAAAATTCTGCATGGATTTTGAGATATTAAAAAAATGCATCATAAGGTCTTTCCAAGCTATGCGGAGGGGTGTTTAAATATCCCCGATTTGAGATATAAGGGAATTACAATTATGGGTGCATTCCTAGGAAAGTGTGGGCCATTTCAAATTGCTATCATGAAGCATTGGTATGTCTCCTTTTGAGGCTTTTTATGGAAGGCATTGTATGTTCCCAGTTGGATTGTTTGAGATGGGGGAGATAGCCTTGTTAGGTCTGGATTTGATTATGGAGGCCATGGAGAAGGTGATGGTAATTAGGGAAAGATTAAAGACCACCCAAAGCTGATAAAAGTCCTATGCCATTATGAGGAGAAGGGATCTTAAATTCAAAGTTGGTGATTTAAATGTCTCACCCATGAAGGGTGTGGTCTGGTTTGGCAAAAAGGGTAAGTTGATCCCTAGATTTTTGGGTCCTTATAGAGTGTTGAGGAAGATTGATAAGGTAGCCTCTGACTTAGAGTTTCCCAATGGCATGCATATGGTACATTCGGTTTTTCATGTGTCTATGCTAAGGAAATGTGTAGGTCATCCTAATGCTATTGTGCCTCCAGATATTGTGGGTGTTGTTGAAGACAATTTGACTTATGAGGAGGTTTTGGTAGAAAACTTTTAATAGGCAAGTAAGGAGGTTGAGGAATAAGGAGATAGCTTTCGTCAAGGTTTTTTGGAGAAACCAACAAGTTGAAAGTGCCACATGGGAAGCCGAGACGGACATGCAAAACTGATATCTATATCTCTTCCACTCTACTCAAGCCTAAGGTACTAATTTAAGTCCCCCTATATGATATCAAGTCTTAAGTTTTGGCCCTTATGTCATTGCATGCATTCATGTTTACATTGATAAGTTTTATGGTGATTTTTGATGTTCATGCTGAGACTTTTGAAAATAATATTTATGTGCATTTGTTGCATCCATGTTAGGCAAAAATCTTGAGAAAATAGCCAAATAAGCCCCCAACTTATAGTCGGATTTCCAACTGCATACACATACTTCACTGGGGTCTTACTCCCTCGCCCCCGAACTATTTTAAAATGGAATTATTTACTCCTTAAAATGTTATTACCAGTCATGCGTATTGTGGTGAGACACACGCTCCTGACACATGTATTTCATCAGTTTTTTTTAAAGTTGTTTTACATCTTCTTCTTCTTCCTTTCTTTCCCAAGTTATTTTTTCAAACCTAAACACCATTTTTTTTCTCAACATTTTTTATATATCTAATAAATTAAAATCAAACCAACTCAAGACCTTAAACCTTAATATCAAAATAAAAAAAAGGCAGGCACTAATTTTACACTATTCTTATGGTTCTATAAATTTTTGAACAAACCCAAAAATGGTTTTGAACAAACCCAATTCTCTTTCTTCTTGTTACTCTTTAGTCAATGACTTGAAAAAATAAATTAATGGGTCTTTTATCAAATAATTTTGAAAATTATTTCTTCTCCATTAATGAATCTATTACCCAATAATTTCTTCTCTATTTTGATATTAAAGTTTCATCTTCTTGATTTTCAATTTTAATTTTAAGTTATCGTTAAATTTTTAAACTAGTAAAAAGTAAAGTTATAGAGAAAAGTGTTTTACTTGAGGATGAGAGTTGGCTTAGTAAGAATAATTAGGGATGGGACCTGGTGGTGGAGGTGGGCTACCACCATTGTTGAAGAGGAAAAGAAAGAGGAGGAAGAAGGTAAAAAAGACAAAATAAATAAGAATAAAGAGAATTATAAAAATCTAAAAAAAATCTGAAAAGTAATATAAAATAAAAGAAATTATTTATAAAATTAAAGTTTAATTATTTTTGTTGCCATTCACTCTCTTTGAGAGAGTGAACTACACCTTCTTTGCCAACTCAACATTTAGGGAATAAATAATTCCACTTTAAAATAGTTCAGGGGGATAGTAAGACCTCCATGAAGTATGAGTGTGTAGTTGAAAATTCGACTATAGGTTGGGGCTTATTTGGCTATTTTCTCCCAAAATCTTCATGATTACTTTCCTTATGTACGGTTGTTTGACATTCGGGGATGAATGTTCTTGGGGGGGAGGATATTGTAACACTCGTAACTCCATGCTCTTATGTATCCATGTTCCAAGCCTTATTTTTGTAGGTGTGGAGTGTATTAGGTTCATGGAACACTTCTAGTAATTAGATGAGTTCAAGACTTCTCCATGAGTTGAGTTTTAGGTGATGGTACATGAAAGGGTAAACTTTAAATAAGCATATTTTAAGACACTTGGAACTGGATGGCCCCCAACATATCAAATGAACGCCCTTTGAGTTAGCTTTCCAATTAACTTAGTTTCACCTCATTTCAAGTTTGTATGACGGAATTATGACCATTTTCATGAGACTCTCCCATGCAGTGAAACCACATGGGCAGCTTGATGGGCAGTGGAGCTCCGAAACGGCCGTCTAGGCTATCTTTAGCTGGAAAAGACCATTTTTGGTTTAAGTCATGTGAAACTGCTAGTGTCATGGGTCATTTGGCTTGCCACTGACCATGTGGCAGGTCGTGGATGTGTGCAAGTGAGGAACAGTGGGCGTGAGAGGAGTTTTGACAAAGTGTGGTGCCACGGGCATCTTTGATGGGCCATGGCAGGTCAGATAACTTGTGTCATTAGTGGCCTAGCAACTTTTTTCTCTAATTGTAGTTCAACGGACCACTACATGGACCGTATAACACCACATGGCCCGTCAAAGTAATAATGACAGTAATTTTTCCAATTTTTGACCAAGTTTCATCTCACAGGCACTCCACACGACCCATATGGGACTCAGTGGGGAATCATTTTGTCAATTTTTCTATTAGTTCACTAATGACATTTTCATGAATTTAATTTATTCTGATGAGCTTTTTAAACTTCCAATGCTATCTTAACCTCCCCAAAAGACTTAAACCATAGTCAAAAGGATCAAACTCATTACTCTCAACTTGAATAAACTCTCAAATCATCCCAAAAGCCTCTACCCTTTTTAATGTATTTTGCATGAGGGTTTTACTAAGTATAGGTGGGTTGATTTACTTTGAGTTTTCTTGCATGATTTCACTCTTGAATTGCATGAGTTCAAACTAGCACTATATACCCGCCATGTATTTGATAAAATGTTTGATTTTAAACTATTGAACTATTGATGATCTACTGCATGACCTATGAACTAAGAAACTTTATGATGATGAAAGGATAGTATTTATGTGATGATTTCATGATATTTATCTATAGTGTTGTGAGTTAACCATAACCAATTAAGAGGTTGATACCTCAATCACCTCGGATGGGGGTGGTATGGCAGCAACCAATTGAAGGGTTGATACCACAATCACTTCTGGTCGAGGGTGGTCATATCCATCAACCAATTGAGGGCTTAATACCCCAATCTCCTTGAATAGGGGTGCTAAGATATCAACCAATTAAGGGCTTGATACCTTAATCACTTTTGATGGATGGTGGTCATGTCCATCAACCAATTGAGGGGTTTATTCCTCAATCACTTCTAAGGTGTCGTCTACCTTGGATTCCAAGTACTAAGTTGCTTTGTCTATGATGATGGTCTCTTCCTTCACATGTAATATGTCCTATATAAGCAAGTTTTACTACAAGTATCATTCATACATGTCATATTATTATTTTGCTATCCATTGCTTATGATATTGCATTTTGACTATGTTGCGTATCTCTTGTTGCATTGTATCCTAAATACTTAGTACATTCAAACATACTAATGCATAGTTTATTCCTACATGATGTTACCATGTAGGAACCAGAGCTCCTCATGGTCGTCTCATCCTCCATGTGGCTAGTGCTATCTCTACAAAGCAAGTTGGTGAGTCCTCAATTTTGGTGACAATATCTTTGATCTTATGCTATGTGTAAAGACTCTCTTTCCTTTATTGTATGTTTTGACTATAAGGGTGACCCCAGTTGCTTCTCTTGGCCCCCCATTAAGTTCTTTATTTAGAGGAGTTGTTGGACAAGTTATGTAATTATTCTTGAGCTTAACTCCATTTGACTCTTTGATGTTTTATGATATGAAAGGTTTTCCCTTAGCCCCTTGTACCCTTATTCCTATTCTCACTTGTTGTTTTATTGCTTTTGCGACCAAATATGTGTAAAGATATTCTAAGAGGCTTGTTTGGGGTCCTTTTGAGTTCCCCATTCATCATGTCATGTCTAGGCCATAGGCTTGGGTTATGAGAAGAACAAGAGATATTATCCCTGGAGTTGAGGACTCACCAAACTTGTTTTAATAAGATAGTACTAGCTATGGGGAGGATGAGGATGATCGTTAGGAGCTTCAATTCCTACATGGTAACATCATGTAGGCATAAAGTATGCATTAGTAAGTTTGAATGTACTAAGTACATAGGATGCAATGCAATAATTTATAGGCAACATAATAAAAATGCACAATGGTAAGCAAGAGATAGTATATTAGCAACATGGCATGCATGATCAATTCTTGAAGTAAAACATAGTACATGTGTAAGAAATGACCTTCACCATAAACCAAGCAAGCTTAGTACTTGAAATCCAACGTAGACCACCCCTTGGAAGTGATTGAAGAATCAACCCTTCAATTGGTTGATGGCCATGACTACCCCTATCCAAAGTGATTGAAGTATCAAACCCGTAATTAGTTGATGGCATGTCACCCCCATCCGAGGTAATTGAGGTATCAACCCCTTAATTAGTTGATGGTTATCACACCCTACCATCCATCATTATTGAGGTATCAACCCCTCAATTGGTTATGGTCAAGTCATAACACTATGGATACTTTTCATGAAATCAACACCTATCTATCATGTTTTAATCATCGTAAAGTCAAACAAGTTATAAGTCAGGCAATGTATCATAATAGATCAAGAACCCTAAACTAGGGATTTTATCAAACACTTGGTGGGTGTGCAATAGTAGTGTAAAACCATGCAATTCAAGAGTGAAATCATAAAAGAAAACTTGAACTAAATCAACTTACCAATACTTGGTAGTACCCTCATTCAATATACATTGAAACTCCTAATCAAATCTAAAAATAGATACAAGATTCATAGCTCAAAACAAGTTCAAATACTCACACTTTTATGAAACCCCAACATTGTTCATAGTCAATCTCATAGTAAGTAAGACCCATAAGTAAATCAACTTACAAATATGTAATTCAGGTAAAAAGGAAGCTTGGGCACCATGGGTGAAAGAACCTAATGGTTGAAACCCATAAACCTTGACTTTGGAGAATTCCTTGATGAAGATTTGAATGGAAACTTGAAGCTTGAATGAAATCCTTAAGGCCCGAAAGGAGATTTGACACTTGAATTTCGAATGAAATATTTGTCTAAGTGTTTGATAGAGTATTGGGGAATGTGTTGTATGATATGGTATTGAAATATGGCCAAGTATAGGTATTTTCATGTATGGGATGACTTAGGCCTAAGACCCAAAAGCCTTGGATAGAGATAAAGTAATTGGGCAAAAATAACACAGTGGCGCGCCCTTGGCGCGTCGTACCTGGGGCGCGGAAACCTCTCTGGAAATTGCAACTTTGGATTTTTGAATTTTGATACAGTTGCTCCAAAATCGGGGTTAGACACATCTCCCACTTAATTTTACCCTTGATCACGAATATGAAGTCAGATTTTTTATATCACACATAAATTTTGAGATATATGACAATTACAATTTTGGGGCATTTCTAAAGCATATTTTCAGGCACATTTTGGGATCATTTTAGTCATGCCTGGTCAACTGTACCGAGGGGGTGTCATGCCTTGGAGTCCAAGTTATAGCTGTTTGTTCTATGTCGGTTGAGGTCTCTTTCCACATATGTATGACATATGCAAGTGAAATATTTTACAAGCATGTTTTATAACAAGCATTGATCATGCATGTCGTATTGAGATTATATATCCATTGACTATGATTATGCATTATAAATATATTGGGTTATGTCTTTTTTGCGTTTCCCCCACATACTTAGTACATTCAAATGTACTGACGTATGCTCAATGCCTACATGATATTATGATGTATAAATAGTCGTTTGGCCGGGGGCTTCCAAACACAAAGGATCAAAGCTCCTTTTGATCATCCTCCTCCACGTGGCTAGTTTGGTAATTCGAAGAAAGTTTTGGTGAGTCTTCAAGTCCGAGGACAATATCTATGTTACTTATGCTAATTTAAGACTTCTTTTATGTTGAACACTTGTTATGATAAGGGTGAGCCTGGGAGGTGTTTTCACCCCTGCTTCATTCTAAAGTAGAGGTGTTATTGGATACTAAGTTTTTATATGCTTTTGAACTTGACTCTTCTTATGTTTCTATGTTTACAAAAGACTTCCCTTAGTCCCATTTCCCTTTTATACTTAACTCTTATCGATGTCTATTTTCAATTCTACAACCAAGGATATGTACAAGATATGCTAAAAAGCTTTTTTGGGATGTCTTCGGACATTCCATTCGCCGTATCATGTATAGGCCCTAGGCTTGGGTCGTGACAGGTCCCTATATGGTTAAATCATGTAGGTATAGAAATATTCATCAGTACTTTGAATGTATTGGTATGTAGTATGCAATGACTGGCATAGAACTAAATAACAAAATGATTCATGCTAAGTCTCGTGTTAAAAATCATATGTTTACAAGGACATTAGTAAGTCATAATCAAGTCAATATCATACAACAACTTTTTGAAAGAATGTAATAAGATGCATGGATGAACATAGTTGTGAATAAGATAATAATGTAAACTTGGAATATACATATGGGTAATCATTTAGACATTTTACTCTCACCATAGAACATGAAATATTGCACATGAGAAAAGAACTAACCCTTCCTTGAATGCATGATGAGTCATATAATGTTAAATTAGAGAGAAAATGCATGATGTTATAAATAATTAAAATATTAATATTCTTGGGTGAACAATACATCACATTACACAATAGACTATTTTATGTTCAAAGAAACATTAATAATCATAATTGAGACTACCTTACACACTTCTAGACATAGACATATACCTTTAGGAAAAATACCCATTCGACTTGTAAAGACAATAAATCATAAGAGCTTTAAAATACCTTTGGACATAATATGAAGGAACCATTATAAATCATCATAAGAGGACACTTTGGGAACTTGAGAAGGATGTGAACATATGTGAGAGCAACCTTTAACTGACATAAATCATGTAAGCTAAGCCATGGAGACCCAATGTTTTTCATACATCAGAAGAAAGGGGGAAGTCACTTGCCAAAGCGACCTCCTATGATGCCTAAGTGGATCCACTAAAGCGAACTATTAAGCAACCTCTAATAATGGTTAGTCTAGAAGCCATCTCTACTATTGATGACCTATTTCCTACAGTGGCACATAGTTATGGGAAAATGAGATTCCACTAGCGGTCTCTTGCCCTAGCTATGGGGAGTATCCGCATCTATCCCAAGGTCCTCTTGGTGCTAAGTGTGACTCTCATAGAATGACCATAAACTTGAATCATAGGATCATCTAGTATGGAAAGGTATTCTACTAATCCATCCCACAAACATCTTGAAAGTATGGAGAGGTATTCTACTTGCTCATCCCATAAGACTTTTGTAAAAAGATCATCATCATAACGATAGCTCCTAAATCTAGTCTATGCCTCTACTATCGGCCTATCATTATCTTATAAGATTTACTAGGTGGAGAACTTATACCTCAATCATTCATAATATCCAGACATATAAAGAGGAGAATTCATGATCTTATATAAAGTTTCATAATATTCTCATGAAGCTATAACATAAATGTTGACTCTTAACATTTAGGACCCTTATGTTCTCTTATAGAATGGATTGTGAAATGACCACAAAAAGTTCCCGAAAATGTGCCTCACTGCCCAGAATTATAATTTCTATATATTTCAAAATCCTTGCGTGATATCGAAAATTCGACTTTATATTCTTGTTCAGGGGGCAAAACTGAGAGGGAAATTGGTCTAACCTCAATTTTAGAGCAATCGTAGCAAAATTTGAAAATTACAAAAAAATGTGATTTACAATGAGCTAGCGCGCCCCAGGCGCAATGAACCAAGGGTGCGCCAGTGCATATTTTGTGCCCAGTTATTTGTTGCTCAATCCAAGGCTTTTGGGTCTTGGGCCTACGCCTTTCCATACGTGAAAATACCTATACTTAGCCATATTTTACCTTCATATCATACAAGACATTCCCCAATACTCTCTCAAACTCTTGGACTAATACTTCTCTCAAAATGCAAGTGTCAGAATCTCTTCCGGATCTTAAGAAATTCAGCCAAGCTTCAAGTCTTCATTCTAATCTTTCTCAAGAAATTCTTCAGAGCTAAGGTGTATGAGTTTCAACCATTAGGTCCTTTTACCCATGGTGTCCAAGCTTCCTTTTTACTTAAATTGCATGATTTCAAGTTGATTTACTTATGGGTCTTACTTATTATGAATTGGAGTAAAACTATGTTAGGATTTCATGAAATTATAAATGTTTTAGCATGTTTTGAGTTATGAATCTAAGATTCATTATAGGATTTGAGGAAGGATTTTGATGTTGTAACACCCCACATTTTATAATACTAGTACCATGTGAAGGAAATATGATATGGCTAAAGTTACTTAGTTTGAATTTTCTAGCTAATTGGAGAAGAGACTGATATTGAATTTGTCCGAGTCCAAGTATGGATAATATTGTATTAAGAGTGCAACTTTGGCCCATGTCTTAAGTATCATTAATTCACTATTCTTACAGCCCAATATAAAGAATAAGATATTTTAAGATTGTTGTGCACTTTTTTTGTTAGTTAAGAGGTTTTTCTCTTCTTGGTTGGATGAATTATGAAGTATGGCATATGTATTTAACAAATTTTGATTTGATATTGATGAAACAAGTTTCTTATTCTTACCCTCATGTCCTAGTCTATCTATAAGACTTACCTATATACTTAGATTAACTAGTGTAGTGTTCCTTGATAGTCAATTTGATATTGATGAAACAAGGCTGATTCACCATTGTTTTAGTCCACAAAGATGGCTTATTGTAGGATATCTTAGTTGTACTCTTAAAAAAAACTTGTGAGCTGAAAATAGGTAATTGTTATGTCTCGACCTTCACTTGATTTGGGAGTATATTTGGATTATTGTAATACAAGTTTTATGGATAAAAAGTCGTGGAAACAGTTTGGGTTAAGTTGGAAAGGTTTGGAACTATCGACGTTGAAATGTAGTGAAAGGATGTAATGTTATGTT